>JAODKM010000040.1:13876799-13887649 GCA_026780845.1 Petrocephalus sullivani | reverse complement strand
AAGTGACCAAAATAATACAAAATCCTTGATTTCACAAACAAAAAAAAAAAAAAAAAAAAAAAAGAGGGAGAGGGGGGGGGGGGGGGGGGGGGGGGCGGCGGTATATTGACATTTCAAAGCATTGGATGACACTGTTGATTCACCCTATACGCGAAAGCCAAAACGGGAAAACTCACAGAGATCCAAAAACCTCACACCCATCTCTGAACTCATAACGACCCCACGTAAACTTAATAATAAAACCTGCCACATAACTCTTAATGACCAAATGCGGGTTCAACAGCGACGACTTCTGACCGGGCAAACAGGCCGCCGAAGTAGCGCAGCCCATAAAAAACAGTGTAAAAAAGCCCTGGGAGGGAGGAGGATGTGAGCCCACGCCTCCCTCTGCAAGGCATCCGCGGCCGGACGCCTCACAGCTGCTCCGTGCTTTGGGGGGCCCCCACCCGTCCCTTAGGCTTCCCCCCCTTATTATTAATGTCATTTAATTTAGCAATTTAGCTCTGATTTCCGACAGCTGTTCCGACATCATTTTAACATAATGTAGTTATGGGAATAGAAACATTTTCCCCCAGAAGAAAAAAAGTTAACTGTGCAGTGCATGAAATATAAAACACATTCTAGTTTAACTGTTATATTTTATTTGATTTCCAAAAAGTCAAGCACATGTTCGTTAATGTCACGGCGGAATAGCACAAGCCTTGTCCCAAACGAGCGGTCCTGCCTGGCACCCAGCCCTGGGAGGAAATTAAACCTACAATGAAAATCCTGCTGTAATGCACTTGTAGGCAGAACAGCTCCCTGTAACCCTTAATAATCAGGGGGAATGACCGAAGTCATTAAATAAAGTCCAATAAATTTAAACGTTAGAAATGATTGTTTACAGTAATTTATAATATATGATGTACTGCATGTTTCGTGTAATGACTGAGAACTTACAAACACCCTGGAAAACGATCCATCGTAGAAAAACAGAGGTTTATCCAACACAAGTTCTTGCATCTGGTCGGTCCCCTGCTCCAGCAAACTGTCCCCAACGTCCTCCCCATACTGGAAAAGTTCGCTCCGACTAACGCTTTTCACGATCCCTGCATAAGTAAGAACGGCGATCCAGACGATCCAGCCTTGTCGCCGTAAATTCATCATTAACGCAATATCTTGATGCCCTGAATAGACTATAAATCCGTTCTACTGAGGTGTAGAGTTTAAGTACCTAATGCGGCTAGAAGGCGCCACTGACGAGAGAAGAGAGCAGAGGAAAGGCTGCGTGAGACAAAAGGAGTTAGAGGGCGTGGACGTGAAACAACTAGGCTGTCCCACAAGGCAAAAAAAGCAAGAGATTTCCGATATATTACATTTTACATTCTGTAAGCAAACAGACCTGTAAGTGTTACACAGGAAGAAACGGTCCAATTTCGCTTTTTTCATAATAATACACAAGTGTGTGTGTGTGTGTGTGTGTATATATATATATATATATATATATATATAGTTTATTAAGGCGAAAATTTCATCATGGGTAGGTGGGCATTCCAGTTGAAAAGTTAATGATCCCTCCATCCATGTAAATATGTGAAGCCCCCTGAGAGCAGAGTCTACTAAATGGCTGCTTTATGGACCATCACCCGCCTCCCCTCCGGTGCCCTATACAGGCCGACGTACGTCTGCAAGAGGCACATGAACCCGCCGCCCCTCCGGTGCCATGTCCCGTCACGACAGGCGACGTATGTCTGCAAGAGGCACATGAACCCGCCACCCCTCCGGTGCCATGTCCCGTCACGACAGGCGACGTATGTCTGTAAGAGGGACATGAACCCGCCACCCCTCCGGTGCCATGTCCCGTCACGACAGGCGACGTATGTCTGTAAGAGGCACATGAACCCGCCGCCCCTCCGGTGCCATGTTCCGTCACGACAGGCGACGTATGTCTGTAAGAGGCACATGAACCCGCCGCCCCTCCGGTGCCCTGTCCCGTCTCGACAGGCGACGTATGTCTGTAAGAGGGACATGAACCCGCCGCCCCTCCGGTACCCTATCCCGTCACGATAGGCCGATGTTTCATGCTCCTTGGCGACGCCCCCTAGGCTCTCCTACGCTTGTTCCTCAGTGGCACCCTGACGTGAGAGTCAGCCCTTGGGAGTGCAGATTCCACCCGCCACACATCTGTAACGCGCACGGGGGCCATGAGACAGATGGCCGGTGAGCATACACACTCCATGCTCCTTCTTTGTTACTTTAATCAGTCAGATAAAGACTCACATTTCATAAATAGCCAAAAAAAAATTTATCCTGCCAAGGAAGAGACCTCCAGGTCATTTTAAAATAAAGTTTGCATGACTGGGTAGACCTTTATTTATCATTAATCTTTAACTTTTTGCAGTTAAATCACTGACTTTTCTATATCCTCTCTTCAGAAAGCTCTAGTCTATGTACCCAAATTACTGAATACTGATACACAGGGCCAGTCAACTCAATTCAGCACATAGATGGCCGTCTAGGATGCCATCATTTGAGCGGGCGCCCACTTTGCAGAACCTCATCCACCTCATATCGCCATGTTACGGTTTAAACTGTTTCTTTCAGAAGCACCACAGTATTATAGTGAGGTGAACTACATGATAAAGCTTCAGACAGGACAAAGACATTCCAGTATTGTCTATTTTCTGGCACGCAAGCTCCAGCGTGCAATCCAAATAAATGACGCAGCTGTCAATGAACATTCATTAGCACTGCAGCCAAAGACACTGAGGGGACGTACCACATTGTATGTCAGACAAAAAAGGGTCTGATCTGACTGTGGTGTAAAATATAAGGTGATAATAGGTTCCGACTTACTACTTTATTTGGTAGCTGTCATTTTAAGTGAAGATGCCGGCATTTCATTCACTGCAGACAGCGTTTTAAAAATGAGTAATTCTGGGAATTCCAATAGCCATCACACCCCGATACGCCCAGCACAGTCCAAAGAGGGCTACCCCCCGGAGGAGGATCAAAGCAACAAGATGGTGTTGATGGGAAGGTCCTGTAATCTTCTAACCAGTCTCTGAATGCTGGCTGGCTTTTAATCTTTGTCCCTTAGTCTTGCACCAAAGAAGAAACACAAACCCCTACCCACCCCCCGGATATGCACATCCCACACTGACAAAATGCCTCAGAGAATGCATCCCATATGACTCAAAATCAGGATGGAAGTTCCTGCATTTGCAGTTTACATCCTTGGAAACAAAGGGCCTTGTTTTAGCAAACACAGCTCTTAGCTGTGCTTTATTGTGAGGAATATCCCACATGCTGCATTTTAAGAGTATTGATAGTCAGATGATAGGTTAGAGAAGAGTAAACTCTAAGAATGTTATACTTCCAATGCTCTTTCTACTATAAAACACATCTCACACTTTGCAGGCAAATTACTTAGTGTGACTCTTAGTTATACCTTTATCTGACTTAAAAGGTAGACGTTTCACATGAAAAGTTTAGAGTGTAGCAATACTTTGATGCTACATCATATAGCCAAAAGTAGCTATTTGAGCACTAAAAGAACGAATATGAAGGTGCTTTACCCATCGTTGCTATAATAGCCCGTGCTCTTCTGGGAAGGCTTCCCATTTGATATCGGAACATTCCTGGTGGGTTTTGCTGCCATTCAGGTGTTGATGTTGGGTGATCAGCTCCCTTTCTGTGAGCTCGTGCGGCTGCCATTCAGGTTGGGTGATGATGTTGGGTGATCAGCTCCCTTTCTGTGAGCTTGTGCGGCTGCCATTCAGGTTGGGTGTCGATGTTAGGTGATCAGCTCCCCTACTGTGAGCTTGTCTGGTACAGTATAAAACTTCTAAAACTCAGTTTGCTCCCAGACGTTTTGACATTTCAGTCTCCTCACTTGTGTTTAACCAGGACATCCCTGGCAGGGCAGAATTGTTCCACAGCAGTGGAAAGACAGTGTCCTGTGACGGTGCCAGGTAGAATGTCACTAACCTCTGCATGACCACTTATTCTGCCATCAGTCTTTGTTTCCGGAGAACACCGTCTGCTTGACTCTATTCTTAATTACACGCATGTGTCAGTAATGGGTGTGTCTTAATAAGCCAGTGCCCCTAATGAATAGGGCTGTCCACATACCTTTGGCCAGATTATTTGACTAATCACCTCTCCAAAAAGCCCGTTTTCACCTCAGATCTGTCTTCTAACGTAATGTATTTTGTTTTGCAAACACTTACATATGCACATAAAGCCCTTTTAACATAATTTGAGAAGGACCAGTTTGTTACTAATGGAAAAATACAGCATGTTTTGTGGAAGGAAGATTCGAAGTAATGGAAGGCCGGGGTCGGGAGGCATTGTGGGATTGATGTCATGTCTCGGGTTTTGTTGCTTTGGGGATGGTGCTGTGTGGCCTTGCCTCGCAGACCTTGGAGAACTGGGCTGAAGGGAACATGGCCGGGGGGAGAAAGGGGGCCTGCAGGGAGGCCTGGGATGTAGCTGCTATACTATGCTATACACAGTTTGTAATATGGTAGTGTTTGAGCATATAAGCAAGTTATCTGTCCATAAGAGTTATTCTTATGGGGGTTTACTTATGCTTACACAGTAGCTTTATGTAGGTGACGCATGGTTGTAGCTTCCCTTATTGATTTGTAGTGTTGTGAGCCATGCCAGCCATGGACCCCGAAGGGGGGGCTGCACCTAATGGTGGGTAGGGAGTGGAATTTCCCTACTGCATAGGGTTTCTGCCTTCTTTCCTGGGCTTGAATATTTTATGTATTACATTTTTTCCCAAGTTCTCCCATGTTCTCCCAGTGTCTTTCCCTTTAAAAGGCTGTGCTTTCTCAGTGCTCTTCTTTAGATAAAGATTACATTTTTCACATTCCTAAGAATATGCATAACGAGGGGGCGATATCGGTAGCTTAACGATGTTTCCCTTACCTACGTCATTCAGTATGCTAGCTTTCAGCCAAAATGAAAGATTATGGGTACTTTGAAGTTAAGTTAGGCATTTCTCTTAAGGAAAGAATTATGCAGTAAGAGGAATGACTGCATAGCGGTGCACAGGTCGTGTCTGCAGCTCCGGCATCCCCAGGAATTTGAAGAGGTTACGTTTCTCATTCCAAGTGATTAGCTGTGATGAAATTAAGCATTTCAATCTGCTTTCTGGTGGTTAAAATGGCATCCGTGATGCAGCGTAACAACGTCCTACAGCTCTGTACCTGATGTAATCACTTGTATAGCAGGGAGATGAAGATGTCTTGGTGCAATCCAGATTCTGCATAAATGTAGATAAAATATTACATCCATTTCATTTTTAAAGAGTGATATTTTAATTCACTGTCATCCTTAGAAGAGAATAATAATCTTTTGGGACTTGTTCTTGGTTGACTGGATATAGGCATTTTTAATTGATTAGGATGATCAAGGCATGATCATTGGAAAGACACAAAGAGAGACATGCCTTGCATAAAATCAGATCTAACTGTGTTACAGGTCACACTGGCCGTCTCAGAAGAACATAAGAGCAACTGTTGTAGAATGTGCATACTTACAGCCTGTATAATTACAGGATTTGGTGTACATTTAGAGCATTCTTTCCCTGTTAGTCTGAGTCGGAGGACCTACAATACTACAATCTGCCATTCCTCAGACAGGGTGCATTCAGTTAGGTATTGTGCAGAAGCCTTTATCCCCAGCTATGTATATTAGAAGGCAGAGTCAGACAGTCCCTGGAGCAAATGAGGGTTAAACACCTTGTTCTAGGGCCAAAGTACTCTGCATTCTCTGGTATAGAAGCAAAATCCAGGACTGTGTGTCAATATATGTCAGCAATGAGCAGTGATAACTCAGGCCTGTTTTATCAGCCTTTGACCTGGCAGTAGGTCAGCACTCATACCATTACATTACATTGTGTGCAGCTAGCAGATGCAATTATCCACAGAGACGGGAAATTTAGAGTGCTGTCTCAGGCAGCGCCAAGAACAATCAGGGGTTAGGGACCTTACAGAGCCACACCCCCCTGGCCAGGACAGCGATCCAATACTCATCCCTGCACTTTGGAGTCCCACTCAGTCCCATGATGGGGGGGCGGGGGGGTTCCCCATATATTCATCAATCCCATCAATGCCTGGAATGGCTAGTCTAGCCCTGTGGCATGCCATAAAGTGGAACACATCATTTTGTAAAAACAGCTAAATTTGGGAGAGACCATGTGATGAGACCAGGTATATTAGTGCTGATTAACCCTGATTATCCATTTAATTCCAACTGAGGCAGAACTTTAGTGAGACACAGCCCATTATAGCCAATATCGCCATCTAGTGGCTATTACTATTATTTATGCATCATGGTAAAATAATTTGACTAGAATAAAATATACTTACCCATCTTCCAAATCCAGTATAGGGTCACTGCGAGCCTGGACCCTATCCCAGACAAGGAACAAGGGAAGGGAACCGTCTGGATGGGATGCCTGTGCGTCACAGGGCATGCACACGCACAATCACACACAGAGAAATTTAGATGACGTGTGATGAGCTCGAGGGATCCACTGAATGATATGAGAATAAAACAAACTCACATCAAACCGTTACGGGAACATGGCTGTCGGGGTCATGGCCTCCTTCTCATCAGTCAGGTTGGCAGGCAGCATGGCACTCCTCTGCAAGCAATGGTCTTTGTAAGCGATGTCAAAATCTAGTACCCTTTACCCTTTTTACCCATAATTCCCAGACAGCCAAACATTAGTGCCTTGCCTGGGAAACTGTGAGCCAGTACCCCGTATTGCCCTTATTTAGAAAAGCTATGGGTGCAATATTTTTCCAACATGATAAATGATCCTTGGTGTCATGCCTCCTTCTGCCCCAAGCCCAGCCTGGCATATTCCAGCTTTCTTTTCACGATTAGCAAGTTAGCCTTTTTAGCAATTAGCCAGTTAACCTTTTTAGCAATAAGCAACTTAGCCTTTTTAGCGATTAGGCAGTTAGCCTTTTTAGCGATTAGCAAGGTAGCCTCTTTAGCAATTAGCCAGTTAGTGTTTTTAGTTGGGTTGCAATTCCCTATCAAATAGACTTCAACAAGGCTTTGAAAACACAGAACCCAAGGCTGGGGTTCTCACAGTCCAAGGCTTATTCTCCCCAAATGCAAAACTGAGCTCTTCAAGAGATACTTCACACAAAGTGTTATTTGCCTGTTTGTAATCTATGTACACATTCTCTTAGAGTTCTTAAAATCAAGTCTTCAAGTGTATGTCTAAGTCTAAGGGGGCATCTTGGAGTGGATACCAGTCCATCGCAGGGCGTATACCTACACGCAGTGTCACATGCAAGGGCAAGTCAGATGCTCCATATCACATGGACACTTGGATTTGGACCGCACAACACATTTGGGGTAGTGTGTGGCTCAATGGGTTAAGTCTCTGTACCTCTGACCAGAAGGTTGGTGGTTCCAGCCTGGCCTTGGCACGTCTGTAGGCCCTTCACCCCTAACTCCCTGGGTGCTGTAAGCGTTTTGGTTACCCTTCACAGCAGCCTCATGGAGAGCAAGATTGGAGGAGGTGAAAAGAGAATTTCCCTACAGGGATCAATAAAGTGTCTATTATTATAAGGATGCCAGTATAGGAAAACAATATCCACTCGGGGGGAGAGAACATGCAATCAGCACAGACACAGAGTCCGGAGAAGAAATCCCACCCACAACCCTCTGATTCGAGTGCTATTTAGTCCTGTGAAGAAACCAGGAAGAAATATTCTTCAGAATGCAAATCCTGGCAGGTCTGTGCGTCCACAGCAACTGAAGGCAGCGTCTGGGTGACGTCAGCAAGCCAGCAGGTGGCCGGTACTGCGCTGTGATTTACAGCCCCCTGCACAATGAGCAGCTCTCTGGGGCCCCCTCCATGACGCCTTAGCTCGGCACATGCGCACAGCACTCAGCGTGGGAATCCTCAGAGGCTCAATAACCCTGAGCACTGTCGAGATCTGAAACATAACAGACGCCAAGATGCCTGCTTTGGTGGTTTTCTGCCATGACAAGTGCTGATCGGTGCCCTTACCCCCCTAACACTGATGCAGGAAATGCAGCGTGAAGAAATGCACCCCTCAGGGGGAAATGAAATCTGGGTGACTGCAGCTCCATGCATTTAATGCGCATTGTTTGACAAAAAAAAAATCATAGTGGCGCAGCCTCAGGTCTTCGTTATGCCAAATGTTAATGGTTTCTTTAAAAAAAAGCAAAGGGACCAGGTGTTACTATTCAGAAACTGGGCAGCATGCATAGCAGAAGTGTGCTTCAGGATTTCCTGCTTAGCCAGATAATTTGTGTGATTTAAGGAAGTCTGGGCTAAATGTAAGTGAAAAGATAAAGTCCATTTTAACTGGGGTACCTTAAATCCGACCAATTTCTGGCTAAGCAAAAAAATCCGGCCTAGTGATATAGGCCAGTGTGCTAGAAATGCCAAATTGCATTTACTTTTGGTTCCCTGAAATCCTTAATCACCAAATTATTAGAGGCAATCAGTGCAGGAAGTGAGTGGGTGCTGGGTTTAGCTGCTCACAGATGCAGAGAGGGGTGGGTGCTGGGCTTAGCTGCTCGCAGATGCAGAGAGGGGTGGGTGCTGGGCTTAGCTGCTCGCAGATGCAGAGAGGGGTGGGTGCTGGGTTTAGCTGCTCGCAGATGCAGAGAGGGGTGGGTGCTGGGTTTAGCTGCTCACAGATGCAGAGAGGGGTGGGTGCTGGCTGGGTGAGCAAGCCGGCATGCCCACACCGCAGAATGCGGCCTCATTCGCCAAACCCATGGCACGCCTCAGCCAATCACAGGAGCAGGCAAATGTCCAGAGAATGGTTTGGCCATGCAGGGCAGTACACCATCAAGTTGATTCACAGCTTGGTCCCCTTTTCTAGCCGGAAGGACAGCTGGCCCCCCTGAAGGGCACAGAAACCTGGAAAGCACACATCTGACAGGCAAGGAGGGGTGAAAAATGCCAGGCTCTTCCTAAGCACCACCCCACCCCACCCCGACATGCTTGGTTGACTTTAGCATGTGAGGCTGTTTTCTCTTGGCTGGGCAGGACATCCCGTGGGTTGCAAAGTTTCCCTCAAATGGGCCTCCTTCACTGAGAATCTCCCATGCTTCCTGAGGTATAGATCTCTCAGGAAATGACCTCGGGGTTAGGGGACTCCAGAACCCCGTACTTGCTCTTTCCTGTGCTTGGATTTAAACACGCGGTCAGCACAGACGGACATAAGCATCTGTGATGGCGCCAGATGCTAAAACGCAAAGCCGGTTCCTTAAGGTAAAGCATTCCGCTAAAGTCCAAGGCCTGAACTAGTAACTGGAAGAGAAAAGTGGAAAACACTTCACTGGGTTTGAAAACACTTCAAAGATGCCAGGCTGTGAAAGTCAGCTGGGGGGGTGGGGGCTGAGAGGTTGTGGAACAGCAGCTATTGATGGGGAAGATGCAAAACTAGGAGTCCTTATGACATAATTATGGGTTATAGGAGAATCTATAACTATTGATTTAAACTGCCAAAGGTGAGACAGGAGGCAGAGGACACCCCGGATGACATTGCACGCTGGCCATCAGAAGGCTCATGTACACACAGCAATTAAGCGAAGTGAGTCAGGAATCCTTCTAAGCTGCATGTTTGTGTACTATGTGTAGGTTCCACAGGAGGACTGAGGTCACCCTGGCACCTCAACAAAAATGTGATTCGATGCAATTCATGGCCAAGCATGCAAGCATGCAGTCGCAGTCTCGCAAATTACACTGATTGCTAAGCGTCATGTAACATACAGGGAATGTGCTGGAGATACAGCCGTAACATAGAGGGAATGTGCTGGAGATACAGCCGTAACATACAGGGAATGTGCTGGAGATACAACTGTAACATACAGGGAATGTGCTGGAGATACAGCCGTAACATACAGGAAATGTGCTGGAGATACAGCCGTAACATAGAGGGAATGTGCTGGAGATACAGCCGTAACATACAGGGAAAGTGCTGGACATACACCTGTAACATACAGGGAATGTGTTGGAGATGCAGCTGTAACATACAGGGAAAGTGCTGGAGATACACCTGTAACATACAGGGAATGTGTTGGAGATGCAGCCATAACATACAGGGAATGTGCTGAAGATGCAGCCATAACATACAGGGAATGTGCTGGAGATACAACTGTAACATACAGGGAATGTGCTGGAGATACACCTGTAACATACAGGGAATGTGTTGGAGATGCAGCCATAACATACAGGGAATGTGCTGGAGATACAACTGTAACATACAGGGAATGTGCTGGAGATACACCTGTAACATACAGGGAATGTGTTGGAGATGCAGCCATAACATACAGGGAATGTGCTGGAGATACAGCCGTAACATACAGGAAATGTGCTGGACATACAGCCGTAACATACAGGGAATGGCTGTAGGCAGGCAGACAGGACGTCAACATGCAGGGGGATTCATGTATTTATTGTTATTCATTATAATATACGTGACATCACAACATACAACATGACCCTCAGCCAGAGGAATGGTCGGGGGATAGATGGATGGATAGATGGATAGATGAGACACAGTAGATATTAGCATGAGAAAAGTGAAAGTGCCGCTCTGTGCTCGCGATCAGCCCAGAACGATGCCAGAAAGTGAGACCGCTGGCAGGAGCAGCACTGTGGCCCAGACCCGCGAGATGGGACGGGCCATCCTCCTTGGACAGAAGCCCCATTATTCCCCACCGACCGGCAGCCGGGGGATCTTAGCTCTCTCAGGAAGACAGGGCCGGCAGTAGAGGGTTAAAGGAACAGTGTGGCTGGCAGAGAAGGACAGTGAGGGGTGGGGGGGGCAGGGGGCGGGGCCAGCTCTTCC
>JAODKM010000040.1:13850763-13865050 GCA_026780845.1 Petrocephalus sullivani | reverse complement strand
GGCGGGGGGGGGATAAGACGTTTCGATGACTTTTTCTGGAACTGATCCCATTAGTCCCTGAAATGGTGGCCTTACTCTTGGGAAGATAAGACGATCGCAGTGTCCTCTGGCTTCTGCCACCTGGTGGCTAGGCATGTCTGTTACCTCTGGTCTTTCAGCAGAGTTCGGAAATTATGCAGCTCTTTGATACTCGTGGAGAGCCTGCAGGAGCAAAGGGAAAACAGTTAATAAACCTACAGACAAACTGACGTGGAACGTCCCGCTGCACACAGTTACCTGGGAACAAACTAAGCTAAACATGGCTTCCTATAAAACGAGCGTGAAATATGCCTGAATTATACATTATGTCCTGTAAAGTGCTCATATGAAATTTAAAGTCATGTCTCTGCTATTCTGGGGGTGCGATCAACAATTTGCCACAGCTTGGAGAAAAATTGCCCTGTGGAAAATTCTAGGAACTGTAAAAAAACAGCTTGCAGCTTGTGGGGGGGGGCATTACGATAGTTTAGGCCAATGGCCGTCACAGACTGCTTTAATGACAAACAAATGCATCCAGAGCAAATGGCTCATCACTAAGGGACATGCGTCAGGCCTCTCAGGGTACCACAGGGGGGCGCACCTTCCAAACGCATTCAGCAAGGCTACAATCTCCTGTCGCGTCAGCTGGAACCCTTTGGATGGACTGTTTTCCGGAAGATTCTTTATTTCCTTCTCCGAGAATAAGATCTTGAGGGCGGTGCCGAGCCCCTGAGTCTGGAAAAGACACGGAAGGGGGGGGTGATTCACCTGGGACATGCAAAGAGCTGAAAACCACATTGGGAACCACAGACTCTTATTCCGATTATATTTGAAATTTAATAGCATGAGTAAAACGAATCCTATGTGAAATAACTTAAAAAGTCCTTAAATCTCCAATTTTAAGGCAGCCAAGGTACTGTAAGGAGTTTACCGATTTTAGCTGCTCTGGAAACACTGAGAACACACTGGCAGCGAAAGTGCTACAGAGATCAAAGGTATTCCCAGGAGCTTTACCCTAGATATGTTCCTCTGAAGCTCAACATTTTTCCCTGAAATATGAATTCTATCAGCACATCAGGACTAATCCCAGGGAAGCCATGAAACTCTGCATCTCCAAAAACAGGCTCTGTGTGTTGGAGTGTGGAACGTCTGCCCTGCTCCTAAAGGAACCATCACGGCAAGATGCTGCTCTGACTGTGGCCATCCTGGCACAGCATATAACCAGCGGGTCCTTCACACAGTACTTAGGCAAACGGGGTGCCACAGGCTCCCAAAATGGATGGGTAAACGTCGCCATATGAGAACAACAGTGTACAGTAAATACTGTAAAACATAAACAATACAGTCCACTGGTTTAACTGTGATTGGTCTAATTTATCCAATCACGGCATGTTTGGTTTGTTCGGCATGTGGCAATTAAAATAATAAAAGCCACAGCTAGTTCAGAAATATATATTGTGAACAAAAAACCTGGTATTCCCCCACTGAATCAAACACAGGGAATGGGCTAGCGATGCTACCTTTAACCTGGGCTGAACATTTCAACCCCAGTTGTGTTGGTTTACTGAGGAAAAAACAAATAAATCCAGCCTGGTCTGTTTCCTTTGTTAAGTCAACAAACCATGTTAAGCTGTAATGACCCACCGCTGGGTTGCTGTCAGCCATTACCCATATGGTAAGTCACTAGCTTAGCAGCCTCAGTCATGCCTTGGCCTCCATACCAAACCAATCAGCTTCTCTGTATCACTTTATGGTGGCATCAGATGCTTTCCAGACCTACTAACGCCGGGCTGCAGCGACACCCATGTAAGAGCCATGCTGCCGGTCTCCAACTTCATCAGGGAAGTAATTTATAGATAAATTTATACATAAACATTCTCATTCATAACAAAGACCAGAAGCCATTATTGACACAATTATTCCCAAGGACAAATCTGTAAAATTTAAGGCAGTATAGTATTATTCATTATTATATTATTATTATTAAGAGACAGGGACAGGGACAGGGACGCTCATGTCATCAATACCACATGGCTGCCACCAGCACTCAGGACCATGAGCCTTGTTTCCACCAACACGGAGCCCCTGCTGGTTATGTTCTGGATATATGCTGCTGCACCGAAAAGGGTTTTCAGAGTATGACTTGTGCTGGTTTGTCTCCTTAAAGGCTCCCCTGTGTGTGAGTTTATTCTCATGTACCACTTCTGTCATTTTAAGGATCGCACAATAAAAGTCTGCTAAAAATTTTACTTTGCAGTCCGCCTCATAATCTCTTCCCCACTTGAGCGGCACAATATTGTATTTATCTGATGTGCAACATATTTATATTTTATTATAAGATCTGGCCAGCAAATCGATTTTTAATTTTCCACAGAATAAATGTGACATGACAGAACGTCATCCCAGTAATAAGCTGGCAAGCAGTCTGACTGCAGGCACTGGCGATATGAGACAAAACTATAATAATAACAATAACCGAGCCCCAGGCGTGCCGAGGCTGGCCTAGAACTGGCAACCTTCCGATCACAGACACAGAGGCTTACCCCACTGAGCCAAGTTTGCAGTTATGGACTGAATTTCGCAGGTATGTGGAAGGTTTGGACTCCCATCCCATTTTTGCTGATGTTACGTTCCAGATTCCATGAGCAGTGCTTTGGTGCTTCGCTGTGGTGCCATGCGGTAGCTATAGAAGGGGGGGCTCCTACCTGCAGTTTGCCCCACAGCCGGCACTTGTTGCAGCCAACACAGTCCATTATGCGGGAGATGTTCTTAAAGTGGAGCCTGAATTCCTCCTGAAACCAACAGAGGGAGTGGTTCAGGCTGGCATGCCAAGCAGACGTAACAGAAGCACGTGTTATGGGTGCAACTCAGCACCGGGGGGCGCCTGCTGATAGCCAGCTAGGTGAATGTCAGCCAAGCCCAAGCGGGCTGGGCTGAGAAGCTCCAACGGGCATCTCATCTCTGCTCACACGTTTCATCTGATCCAAGATAAACCCCCCCCCCACCACCAAAAAACTTCTGAAATCAATGAAATTCATAAAAGTGTAATTAGCTGAACAAATGTTGGGTTATGAATCACTGAGCTGACAGGGTGGTGACACAGAAAGGGACACTGTCTTCTTTGATTTGTGTTCATTCAGTCGGGATCTCGACAAGGAGCAGGCTCACCTTCAACGTCTTGGCCTCCAGCTTATGTCCTGCAAACATGGACTTCTCGTCAAAGTGCATTGGGAAAGCTCTGAGGACGCAGAGAACAAGACAGGCCACTCGGGTATGAGTCAAAGGGCCCGGCAGTGTCTCAGAAGGCCTGGGACAGAAGTGACGTGGAGCTACAACCCTAACTGCCCGGCGGCTGGGGACAGCGCCCTCACCTGATCTCGTTGAAGACCTGCAGCAGCAGCTCCTTGGTCTGCGTGTCCTCCTGTGCGTTGCCGGTGTACAGGTTGACGATGGAGCGCTCGAAGTACGGCGCCACCTTGGAGAGCGCCCGCAGCTCGATCAGGTACAGGAAGTAGAGGTTCTTAAGGCGGCGCGTGCCCTCCCCCTTGGTCTCGGCCGGGTCGAAGCGGCGCCGGAACTCACGCACGTTCGCGCCCCACTGGGCCTTGCCCCAGGGCTCTGCGGGCGGAGGAGCCGTCATTAGCGCGGGCAGCGTTCCCTCGCGCACTCCCCATTGGCCAATGGCCACGAGCACTCGCCTTCCAGCAGGAACCCCGCACACAGGTGGATGTTGATGCTGCTGTGGAGGCCGGAGATCAGCCGGTAGAACACTCTCTTCTCCAGGCAGAGACCTGCAGGGTGCATGGCACTGGTCTGACCACAAGCCACTTTACACTACTGGCACATGGCGCTCCAGACAGGGAGGGGGGCAGCATTACAGCGAAAGGGGGGGGTGGTGTGGGGTAACCACAGTACACTGGTGACTACTAAGTTTGGCACAGACAATACTGCCTTAAGTGACACACAAAAAGCCCTTATAATAAAACAAATTACCTTCCAACCAGTTGTAAAAACCTTCACCTGCATGCAAATAAAACACAGTAATTATAAAAGCATCATTAACTGGAAAAAAGTATTTCATTTTATACGTACAAGTGTCCTATGTACTTGTGAAACTGTACTTACCATCATCATCTCCTAAAATAAGACATGAAAGACAAGGATGGAGAAATCAGACATTACAAACTCATTTTTTGAACTTAAACAGCTGAACAATTATGAAAAATTAAGGAAACGCAGTTGCTGACAGTGAAGAGCACTCAGCGTACCCCGGCTTGGGGTTAGTGGGTTCAGGGGCCGGTACACGGATCTGGGCCTGTGGGCGAGACAGAGGGAGCGTGTGAGCTCAGGCGGGGGCTCTCATGGCACACCAGCAACAGCGGGGCCTCTCACTTGAAGCAGTTCTCCTCATAGATGCTGTTCCACACCCTCCAGGCCGAGGGGCCCTTGTAGCCGGTGTATCGCTCGGGGTTCAGCAGCAGGTCCACGTACTGGGCGTCAGGGGACGTCTCGTCTGGGGACGGGGAGGAGTGTGGTGAGCACAGAGCGTGGCCTGCAGGCTGACAGACTCTCAGGGGGAGGGAGGAAACCATGCGTGTTTGAGAATGTGTACAGGAAATGCAGTGCATGGTGCACGGCCCTGGGGCTGCGAGCTCGATTCCCACATCTGTATATGAGGGGGTTTCCTCTAGCAGTTTGGCATGAGACAGTAGCCGGGCCCGTTCCTGCTCTGTAGAACGACTGACACCGTGGGTACGGTAGCCATGGAAACGCGACGCACCATCCAGCTCGCAGAAGTGGTCCTGGGCGTCATCATGTCGGGCCCAGTCTTCAAACGCCTCTCTGCTCTGGTTACTGGAGTGGCAGATGAGATGATTAGATTATTCCATGCACAGAAAGTCCACAGAAATACAAACATTAAGCAATCTACACAGCTCATATTAATAATACGCCAATATTTGTGACTGAAGATATTCTGCTAGACAAATGAGAGCCACTGACACAGTAGCCCTTTGTGCTCATTAGGGGCCTGAACCTTGGTAATATTTTCAGGTCACTTATTTTTCAGACATAGGTTTTACTTTTATTTATAATCCTAAAAACGAGTGTCAAACTCACAGCACGAATGAGTAAATGTTCGTTGAAAAAGGACGATACCAATATAACAGAAAACTCTACATATTTAGTCAAGTGATTTCTGATCAAACTAAGTGGAAGGCATCACATTCCACTTGTGCAAACACACCGGTAACACGTGAGAATGACCTGCATGTAGGAGGTTCACAGGCAGCCTAAAGGGCACTTATGTTTGGCACTCAGATGGAGCTTTGTTAATGAAGGGTGTGGGCCACTTTACATAAGCAGAGGACGCTCTCCCGCAGCAAAAGGAGGAGAGATACAGCCCTGGGGCCAGATTACCATCATTAAATAATGACCGCAAGGCGAGGCCTGCTGCTTTCCTTACCTGAGTGTGCTGTTGATGGCCCCCAGCTCATGAGCATGCTCGCACTCCTCTACGTCTGACCGCGTATTGGATGCCTGGGAGTACTTCAGCAGAAGCAGAGATAAGACATTTCATTGCTCTGTGATAACACTAGAGGGTGCTGCTGAGACCATGTGTCACGTCACAGCCGCCGTCAATCTAAAACCATGGTTGACCTGTACTAGGGTTGCCTGATATCACATTGCGGTATCATGCTCGATAATCACCAGGGCTTTAGATAACACATAAAACATTTGGTCGACCACCAGCGTTTTGGTACTATATGGGCGATTAATTACACCCATAATTTGGTAAGCCGATTAGTAGTGTGCCTAAAATATTAATAGGATGCGTATTGTGATGCCCAGAAGTTAGCAATCTGTATAAATTCTACGTATCCTTACGTTTATTAAATTCGGTCCACAGCGCACGCCACATATTACCATTTCGGTAAACCCTGGAAGTGATAAGCACCGGTGAAGAAAGGTGCAGCTCAGCAGCCACAACATCTTTTAAAAGATGAGACTGTGGATAAATAAGGTAAAAAGATGTCGGCGTTGTTGCGGTAATTTTGCAGTTTAAAGTCCCATGCGTTTATTAAACATAAGCCAATTCTTACAGATTACTAATATTTTAGGCATACTACTAATCTTCTTACCAAATTGTGGGTATAATTAAATGCCTGTATAGTATCGAAAACCTGGCAGTCAGCCACATGTTTCCACCGTCATCTGAAGCCCTGGTGATTATTGTGCACCCTAACCCCATATAATCGCAGGTACATCGAGATGCAATATCATGCAGCCCTAACCTGCACATGTATTCAGGGACAACAATCACAGTAATAGTTATACAGTGAGGAGGGACACAGGCCCTACCCCCACAATAGTCTATCTTCAGACAATCTATCTTGTATCAACACTATTTTGAGGTAAGTGGGAGGCTGAAAAAAGTGACAGCATGGAAACCCGCAGGAGCACAGGAAGAGGAAGGCTCATGTCAAACCTTCTAAGTGAGATTAGACAGTTGACGTGAGAGGCGGTGGCCAATGACCTTGCGATCACCTTGAAATGTCCTAAAAATCTGCCACTGGACAAACACACGCTGCCACCCAGGCTGGCAGGAGCCTATCTGCTAAAACACAGTTCACTGCAACCACTGACTGACGGGAGGTTCGTGACTGAGCAAACACCCCTCCACCTGCTCTGTACATACTGCAAGGGTTCTTCATAATCCCTATGAGCTTATGGAAGCTGCAGATGATCGCGGTAACTGTGCATGAAGTGTTAGTTTGGCCCGCAAACACCAGCTACAGAATTGCAGCGTCAGTACGGGGAAGGGCTCAGGGAAGTCATACATACACTTGCCTTTGTTACAGTTTCACACATTACAAGTACAGTATCCAGAGTCTGACAGGAACGTTCAGCAGCTGAAAACAAGCTTGCTATCAAGACAAAGAAAGGCTGACTGCTGCCTGAATATGGCCAACCTTCTGACAGGAGACCTCAATCCATCATCCTTTCAGCCCAAGAAGAGCATTATCGAGGGAACAGCCTGTCTATGTCATGACGACCCCACATAAAACAACAGCTTTTTCATCTGTTTTATATGTGTCTGAAACACTTATTGACATATTCAGAAAAGGAAAAGCTTCAGAGTTCAGCCTACTCTTGGCAGCAGCCTGTCTGCCCCTTTACGCGAGTGATAACGCACATATTTACGCGAGTGATAACGCACATCCTGTCCAGGCTTATTCGCCCGCTAAGCTCACCTTGTTATAGTTGCCAGCTTTAATTCCCACTGGAATCTTGCTCTGTAAAGAAAAGTATACAGTGCTATGTGTAAAATGTAAATAATGGTACCTCCAAATTTTAGAGTAAATTTTAAGGTTTCACTCAAATTGTTACACCATGGTAAACACTGCCATTGCTGTCAATTTTAGTTACAAAACATCAATTAACCGTAGAAAGACAACCCCATTGCCCATGTGAGACACCTATCAGTATGTGCATCAAAATGAGACTAAATCCACTGCGAAGCCTGACCTCTGGGCACGGCTCCACCTGGCAGTCCTTAATGGAGCACTGGCTGTCATCAGGCCAAAATGGACAGGGACGCTTCAGGTTCACCTGGATAGAGAAACATAGCGGTTTGCTGTGCTGTTATACACTGCCAAAAGCGTCCCACGTCAGCGGCCTTTAGGGTATCAGCCAATTAGCTTGGCACCTTCGACACGCGGCTTCCTTTCTCCCCGTCAACACGGGGGGGTCTAAATGACCCAGTGCATGGCCTGTGCATTTTGTTCATGATCTTTGATGGTATATGATGATGACTGAACAGCAGTGTGACAATGAAATTACAGGGACAGTGACCTGGTCCCTACTCACAAACTATACTGACAAAATGCCGTCTTCCAGTAGCTTCTGTAGTCGGAGTACAGAAACCCAGCACAACAGAGCTGTTGTAGAAACTATCAAGTCATATCAAACGTTACCTCGTATCTGAAAAACAGCACGTTCATTCTGTCAAGCCTCTGGTCAAACCAGTTCACTGTAACTAGAGCATGCTCTCACAAGAGGCCTTCCTATGATATTTGTAAGTTATCTACTTTTGTTTTGGCACAGGGGGCACAAGACAGTTAAAACAGCAGGAAATGTACCTATTTTTACCTGGTTATAACAGTTCCATAACGACGAAGGGTGTTTATAAAACAAAGCCCATGCAAACAAGTGTCTCTAGTGGAAAGAAAAAAAAAACCTTCCCCTGAGAAGTACCCTTGAGAAGCAGTTCCACATTTATCTGAACAACAGTACCACCATGACATTGTAGGTCTAAGCTGTACATGCTGTATGCCTGAACTCTAAATGGAAGGAGATGACAATCAGGCTGAATGTGTCAGGATAACCCTTCAGGATCACTGTCCCATTTAGTAACTGCGCTCACAAAGGGCCATGGAAGATTTTAGGAAGCTCTGTGCCACATCTCAGAAACTGTATGGATTCCGGCTGAGTGTTACCAGCTGCCAGATATCAGCTGACCCCCACTCCCCCCTTACCTTGTCAAGCAGAGCTTACTTTAAAATATATTCATAACGCTTTCACTTAGCACCTTCTGAGAGTCGCATAAAATAGGTTAAATATCTCAACGCTCTTATTGCTTGACAAGGGTAGAAACTGCCAATTCCACTATGTTCTTTCATTTATTATACATTACAGAGTATATAAGCTGAAGATCCTCCGCTTTTTTGCTATTAATCCAACAGGAAGGTTTCAAGAAAGCTCAGTTCCGTGAACTTTATCTAATGAACTGAACGGTCAGTTTTACATGACAGGAGACGAGGAACGATTTATGATCTAAATTTAGCCCTTTGCAGCTCATGCACCTTTAATACGGCCTGAGAGGCATGCTTACTTTGTAGTATCTGAAGTAGTCTCTCTCTGTCAGCTTGCGGATCCTTGGGTAGATCTTGAAGTTGTTGAAGACGTCGATGCTCTCCACGTCGCAGAAGCAGTCATCCAGGATGCCGGTCAACTACGAGACAGAGTGCAGTCAACGCAGGAAGCTGTGAGACCTTCACCACTGCAGCGAGTTAGTTAGGCAGTGAAACGGAAAGCAAAACGGGAAGACTAAGATGGAGGAAGCAGAGCGATGCATGAGCACGAAAGGATTCTGCACCGTATGGCGGCACATAAGCCATGAAATTGCACAGCTTAAAGCATCAAGGAAAATACTGCAAAATTCAGCATTTTAGGCCAATAGTAAGCAGATGGTTTCAGCTAGAGAAGATCACAAACTTAAAAAAACTAACACACACAAAAGACAGGAACATACCATCATTCCCACCCCCCCAATTCTGCACCACTGCAACACTTAGTGCTTAGTTCTAGACTAAGCACTAAGAACCCCATTCACAGCAAACAGCTTTGCTATTTTTGATTACGCACACCTCAATACAGGTTAGTATTTCATACAGCAAAGCTAGTAGGGTAATGTGCAGTCCTGCATTGCACAAGCTGGTGAAAAAAAGACAGAATTAAAGAGCTTTAAGACTTACTGCCTACACAGTGGTTGCAACAAACACTGAAACCACACTACTGTAACATTATCTGCCAGCACTAGTCAAGATCTCAAAGAGGAAATGCAACAATTTTTAAAATGCCACTTATGAGTGGTATCCTCTTCTCACGTCTATAGGCAGGCCTGTAGCTTGGAGTACTCTCGTTTGTGTGTGACTAATCAGGGATGACGCCGCACACAAGCTCTCACTGGTCTACGGATAGGCATCTGAACTGCCCTTCTACATTTATTATTTAAGCTTGGCTCAATCAACCCAGTGGACAGCAGGAACCTAAAACGCTTTCTACATTGTGGCATAAGTAACCCATACTTCATCTAACGGAGACATAACGTCATCAAACCAGGAACACCAAGACTAACATGATTTTACAGAGCTCTCTATAAAACATACGAATTGACCACAGGTTAAACTATACTTCCTTCAATACAAAGCTAACGATATGCAAGCAAGATCGTATACAAAATGTACTGTAACATAAGCACTGACCTCGGAATGTAATTGTCCAACAAAGTAAAGTGAAAGACAGGATGTAATAAACAGAACGCCGAATACCCTAAACACCCAGTTCATTCTGGTTTCTACTGAAGTCTGCAAGAATAACTTCCCCGGACGAAAAAGCTTAAACAACTGTGGCTTTGAAACATATGGCAACAAAGTTGACGCCTATGCTATGAACCTAGCGTGGCACAGAAATGACAGCGCCTTTTAAAGCGGGTAAGTATAACCGCGCTTCGAGTCCAACAGTTGGCTGCCTGATCTGTCAATTTCGGCTCATGGGCGACACCTAAATCCCGCCCCCAAACAAAAAACTGATTACAAGGCGCTTTCCATTCGAGGCCCCGCCCACATGTTTTGCGAGAATTGTAGTCTTCACTTGGTTGTTTAACCAGGAAGGTCTGCGCACCCTTCACCAAAAAAGACTACAAGTCCCGTAAAGCCCGTCATCGATTTACTCCTTATCCAATCCAATAAGACCACGCGGTTATAGTAAGTGGGGTTCTGGGTTAGAATTTTGTCGAAACTATAAAAAACGACAAATAACTTATGATATATTAAACTTTATAAATAGCTTTCCGCTTCATTTCCCTGTGTTAAGTTTTGTACGTTAAATTATATAAATAGCTAACTAATGTCTTCAAGGATTCTGCGTGACTTTTAAAAGCAAGGTTTAACTCTCCCAGCTTCGAACACGTCCGAAAAATGTCTATGGATGCTCTTACTCAGTTAATCGATTTCAAGAGAATCATTAACGGAGATGTAGATTCTTTATGGCCATATGACACGACGGCAAAATAAATGAATAAGATTACGATTTCTGGTGGGAAACTAGATACGTTGCCATTTGTGGCGACGCTGGTTAAACGCGGAGACGTGTCTAGTGTTTATAAATGAGCCGTAATGACAAAAGCCCGTCGCCACCGACGCGACGCGGGCGCGCGGATATGACGCGCTATCTGTGCGACGGTGGAAAGTGCCAGAAAGGACGCGCGTCCCCATTGCCGGCCGGAGGCCTTCGCCGTACTTACGTGGCAGAAGCAGTTCTGCTCTTGGCTGCCGGGGGCCTCGCTGTAGCCGGGCTGCCCGTCTCGCTGCCGCTCGGACCTGCCGCCGCCGCCCAGCCAGGCGGAGACGGAGTTCCCGGCGAGCAGCCAGAGCAGAACAAACACGGCGGCTCCGGCCATAACGACGCTAATTACGGGCGGCGCGCTGAAAAAAGCCCGACGGCTCCGCGGTACGAGGCGGCGTCCTTATCCGCGCCGGGGGCCGCTCGCCTCCGCAGACGTGAGGAGAACACGCCGCGCTCTCACGACGCCATGGCTCGCGGAGCTCCGTGACGCGCGCGGGAGGGGCGGTAGGCGCTAACGCGGCCGCGTGGGGGGGGGACGTCAGGCGGGAGCAGCGCGCGCCTCCCGACGCGGGCACCGTTCAGCGCGGGCGCTTCTCGCAAAGCCTCGCGGTAACTCGGCCGAGTGGGTGTGCCAAGGCGTGTAGGAGGGGGGAGCGCGCGCCTCCCTACGCGGGCACCGATCGGCGCGAGGACTACGGGAGGCGCGAGCGCCTCTCGGAAAACCTCGCGGTAACTCGGCGCCGCTCGCGAGCCGCGTGCGATGCTGTGCATTGGGGAAGAATGCGTCCGTAATTTTGTTATACATTCAAATAAAACGAGTATTTATTTATCGTTTTGAGGAATTGAATAGAGTGTGTAGGATGTGCTTCCCTGCCTGTTCCACCAACTATTCAGAATAAGTGGTAATAAGAATAAAGAATTTAATACTTTGTATTGGTTATTGTATGCAATTATGTCAAATGTTGATAAAGTAATCCAACTTCTAATGGCTTATCCAGTATGGGGCAATGGTTAGGGCCTGGAAAGAAGCACACGAGATCAACATAGAGGTCCAGCCTGGAGAGGACATGGCACAGCAGACAAAAGCACACACACACGTTTCAATTCCTATCTTAGTGAAGACTGTCCATTCATTTGTATAGGAAAAACCCCCAATACCAATGGTGACACCCTTAACCCCAACCCAGCCCTAACCTTAACCATAAGTAACCAAAGAAACTTATGGTTCTCACAAGATAGCAAAACCTGTACACACAAACACACAATTTGCAATTTATAGAGCTGTAACAATGCACGTTGGCACAAAATCATTTATTATTGTTAGCAGAATAGGGTGCAATAGGCATAATCTCGGTTTTGCTTTGAGATTTTTGAATTTTAAATGACTAAGAAAGGTAAACCGACACCTTCTGGGCAGATATCCCGTACCTGCATGCCCAGGGGAAGTACCGGTTTACCGCAGGTAGGAACCTAGAGGTGATGCACACATTGCAATTTACACATGCCGTAAATCACATGTCACATTTAGGTAGTATCACACAAGCAGGTGTGTTCTTACCAACCATGTCCGTGTTTTTCTCCCAGCTGGTAGAGTGAATTTCCCTGGCTACTAGTTACATTTATAATGCTGTAACTCAGTTATTAGATCAGTTACTTTTTGGGAGGTATAACTAGGAACTTTAATTAATTAGTTTTTTAAAGTAACGTACCCAACACTGATAAGGGGTAGGGCCACGCTTTGGTTTCAGAACAGCTTCAGTACTCCTTGTGATGCTGGACGTTGTGTACTATGTGTAGTTGGATAATGGACAGTTATTCAAAGTTTTTTGCCATATGCACAAAGTATTATTTGCCCACAGACTTAAAACTGATGCACCCAGAACAACAAATAACAGCATAGTAACAGCACCGCGGACAGCAGACAATCCTGATGTCACATTTCTCAGTGCAATGTTACAATGAGGAAAAGCTTATTTTTCTGAGGGATGAAGCAGGTGGAAACTTGCACTGCATCCTGCACCCCAGAGATTACCCCAAGGTTCACTGATTTGCTTTGAAAATTCACACCTCGGAGTGCTCATTCACAGGCTTCACATACTGTTGATTGGCATTCTTCTTAGTAATGAAGTAACTGGGTAACTGCCTTTGCAATCATGACTTACTACAAAGTTAAAGTTCTGTGTCTGATTCTGTTGTTTTTTCCACCTCCTGTACATTGAAAAATATAGGAAAATCTTTATTGTGGATTTTTATTGATTAACTGTCATCTCATACATGTTTTGGACCTTCACGTCTAAGATAACTTGGCAGATCAGAGCAAATCCTAGACTCGAACCTGGTCTGGAGAATTCCCCGGTGTTTCCAAGCCAGCTGGGAGATATAATCCCTGCAGTGTGGTCTGGGTCTCCGCCGGGCCTCTGCCGAGCGGGACGTGCCCAAAACGACTTCCTCGGGAGCCGGCCAGGTGGCAGCCTTGTGAAATTCCCACAGCACCGCAGCTGGCTCCTAACCCAAAGGTGCCTGCAGCCAAACCTCTCACCTTGTCAGAAGGAGGGAGCCAAGCCAGGCAGTAGGAGCTTTGAAAGTTTTTAGTTGAACCCATTTTGGGTTCAGTGTTAATTCTGGACACAAGAGACAGGAAGCAGAGAAAGTGGCCTTTATATACTGGGTTTGGTGCCAAGGGGGATTGACAGTATCGATAAAATTTAAGGGTAGCACAAATTGTCTGAGATCAAGGAGAGTTGACCTTTCTCTCAGTGTATGAGGTAGAACTTGGACTTTTTTGGGGTTGTCTGTCCACGGCTGACCTCCAGATTCCATTTTTTGTTTTTTTGGAACTTGATGACAAGCACTGAAGAGTGAGCATGTGGTCAAAGGTCTCCTTCCTAAGGTTACCATGACAGTGCTGTCATGCTGTGTACACAAACCCCCTGGTAATGTCAGCTATTATTCCACCTTGCCTTTCCTCATTCTCCACCCCCCAAACCTCTGGGGGCTATTTGCATTTATACCTTAAAATACATTTATACCTTTTAACTGTAGCTCTCATTACAGACTTCATTTCACTGCCCCCAGTCTTCATAAGGGAAGACTTACTGATATTTTCCCATACAAAACATTATTACATTTATTTATTTATTAGACACTCTTGTCCGGGGTTGATAAACAGATGACAAACATAGAACTGACAAGGTGCCAACTTAGGAACTGCTATGCTGAGCTTCTAGGCAAAAGTGCAAGTTAGAAAAAAAGTGCCTGGCCTCAGTGTTGGGCAAGCTACTTAGAAAATGTAGTGAGCTAAGCTATCAGTTACTCTACATTAAATGTAGCTTAACTACACTAAAGCTACTACCCTGACAAA
>JAODKM010000040.1:13828384-13839604 GCA_026780845.1 Petrocephalus sullivani | reverse complement strand
ACAAAAAAGCACATTCTGCCTGGGTGTGCTTACATGCCAACAGCTTTCCGGTTAAAGCGAAAAAAAAGGCTTGTGTACAGTGCAATGACATCACAGCATCATTCAAGGTCAGTGTGCTGATATCCATGCTCCATTGATGGTTCCAAACAAGCATGTGACTTTCCGTTTCCATGGCAATCCATTCCTCTCCGTCGCCCCCTTTTGACATGATTTGCCTGGATTCCAAAGTTCCCTCCCCACATCCCCTTTTCTTCAGGAGCCGGAATCTTCGGCTTTGTTCAGTTCCACTTTCACGCCCCTCTCTCCGGCGCCTAAAACGAGGGGTCGTCACCCTTTTGGTTAGCATGGTACTCTGCGTGGAGACATACTGGCTAACATGTAGGCACGGCCAAGCCAAACACATCTTTCTGCATCTGACTCTGGTGTAAACCTGCGTGTGGTGCTTATACATTTGACGTTCACAAAAATAACATGCTTATCAAGAAAATAAGTCTTTTAAAAGCTATATATCAAAGACATTATAAACATTCTAAATGATCTGGAACACTACATAGACAAACCACATAACACTACGCAGATCCGATATTTATCTGACACTTTTAGCGAAAAGGAAGAGCAGAGGGAAGGAATTAAAACTGCACCCCCCAAGATGTGAACCTACAACTTTTGGGCTGGTAGTACAAAGCTGAACTTCAGGAACAGTGACAGATAAAATAGATTAAATAGACAGATGTAAGCTACATTATACTCCAACTCTCCGTGTTGGAATAAAGTTTGTACAAGACGGAGACAAAAGGCCAAACTGAAAGATTATCTGGGTCGAGTGTAAATATGAGCATTTTCTTCATAGCTGAAGGCCCTGGCACCCAGGGTGACGTACCTATTAGGTATTTCTCCTTGGCTCGGGCTCGCTCCTCAGCATCAAAGTACCACACTGTTATCGCATACCTGATTGGGGGAGACATTCGTCATGGCCACGCCTTCCCGCCCCAGAAAGCACCTCCTTGTCTGGCAGACAGCCAAGGGGAAATTACAACAGCACCCAAGAGTAGAGGTTTTACTGTAAATATAAAGCAGCGTGATATCTAAACGTCATTGCTGTACAGAAAGCTGGCCAGCACGTTCTTGACCCTCCAAATAGCTCTGGTGAACGGGCATATCTGCCCGTCTCCTGAACAAAGCGAATGCGGAATGTACCACATGACTGGTCTTGGAGGGGGGCAACGCTCACCTCGTAGCGTACGAGGGCTGCACCTCATGGGGGTTCCGCCGGTCCGACCAGAAGAGCAGCAGCCGGTCGAACTTGGGATCAATGTCGGCAAAGCTGGACTTTCCTTCTGGGAAGATCCGCAGCAGACCTCCATGTTCCTGGGAATATCCAACAAAATAATTAAGTTATTAATTATTAACTTATCATCCAATGAATAAAGTCAGACTTGTGCAACCTGATAAACCTTTTACCCAAGCAACCATCGCTTATCCTGCTTAGGGTAGTGGGGACCTTTTACAAACAAACATGGCCATCAGGCCTGCAGTGTTAACTTTAGCTTTTCCAAAGGTATGGTTCAATTCTTCTACCACAACTAATAGCATTCTCAAAAACGAGTCCCTTTGCAGTGACTGACTCACAAATGAGAGGGGCTGGAAGATGGAGATGAAGAGGGAGATGAAGATGACCTACATACCTAATGCATTTAAGACACGGAAACATCACCTATTGCGTATCCTTCTGTCTATAAAGCTAGACGGCTACCCAGGATTACAACTTAGGATCTGATCCAGATGAATAATAATAAATAAGAGAAAAACACAACACAAAGCATCCCAAAGAACACAAACCAAGTAAAGGTTTCAGATTTCATAACTCATACATCAAATTAACAGTCTTTTTATCTGGATTCAATTTGTGCACGATAAAGTCATTTAAGCCCAAAGCCTGAAGTACTCACAGCACTGCTAGCCCGATGTCGCGGGACAACCGTGTTTTCCCATTGGGCTACCAAAATGTAACAATACTCTGCCGGATGGGCTATCAGAAATTATTCCCTAAGTAAAATAGGAGGGTTTCTTTATTTCGCAATCACCTTGAGCCACCATCTTGGTGCATTGCTGGTCAAGGTAAAGTACTCAGAGCATGTTAAAGCAAAAAAGTTCAAGTCAAGTTCGGCTTTATCATACCAGTCATTCATTCAGTATACTGCATATGGTGACTCAAAATAACATTATATAAAAGCAAATTAAAAGCAAACCGTATAAAGAGAAAAACAATATTACTAGATGGAAAAAATGTGAGACGCCTGCTGTCCGATATGTGGATATCGTATAAGCTGTTATTTTAATTGCCGTGGGTTACACTGAGGCAAATGAAAGCAACTGAAAGCCTGGAGGTTTCATTTCTTTATTTTTTCTTTATTAAAAACTACATACAAAAAAGTGGACAGAATATTTCACTGCAGACCTATTCATAGGTAAGTACAAGTATAAATCTCATACCTATTATTTTTCATTATATGTTGGCTAAGCAGTTGCTCTGTGCTGTAATGTTAACATTACAGGGCTGTGCCTATTGTTTTTATTACAAATTCTCGAACTATTTATTTTCTCTCTGGATGTGCGGCCACGGGGACTGTGCGAGGGGTAGTTTCTTCCATCCTCTCTGGGCTGTGCTGACAGACTGCTATGGTCCACGTTCGCAGCTGGTGCCCAGTTAATATTGCTTCCAGACAAAGTGGCTGGTTTGTAAAACTTGAAATGATAAAAATGAACATTAAGATGTTTAGGAAGTTTTTTCCCCCCATTATTGCTTTCTCAAGTATGAATACATTAGATTTCGGTAGCCAGAAATTAATTTTGACTAGCCCAGATTTTAAAAAGGCGATTATTAAAGAATGCTTGTCCGAAGGGTTACCCGAGATTTAGAAATTTTGCAAGTCATGGCCTACGTGCATATATTTGAAGGACAGAGTAAATAAAACATAACCCACACATGCAATGTAATGGGATTCTTTGGCCCCTTCACAAATATAGCTTGAAAATATATGCCTTCTGGGAAGTGTGCTTCAAAAGTGTAACTTCCATTTTGACACACAAGAATGAAGTTACAAACAAGCAAAAACATTTAAGAAAAAAAATGCTAAATTGGAAAATGCATAGATTTTTTAAGAAGAAAGAGGGTCAGGTCTGAATGCACAACTTTAAGATTGGGGGGGGGCAGGATCTGGTTATTAAGATAATAAAGGATGAAGAGAATGAAGGTGAGAGAGAGATAATGGGCCGAACGTGTTGGCAGAGTGCCCAGCAGCGTTCACTGGGAGCGTGACTGGAGGGAGACAGCCGGGCGCTCGCAGGGCGCCGGGGGCCATTTCCGAGAAGCCTCAGGTTAAGCAACGGGTTCCCCCCCCACGTCACCATGTGTGTTTCACAAGAAATCCTGCTCGAGAGCAGACTCCCAGAGAGCTGCTTTAACCCTAACCCCCAAAGTGCACTTAGGTGCGGGCCAGGCCCCCGAATCAGAGGGAACACGATGACAAACGGAAACACAAACCGCACTCGATAACACGAGAAGCTGAGACATTACGTCGATTGTCAATGTGGGACAGACTTCAAGTATCACCAAACACATATTCACAGTGACGCAGATCATCTAAAATTACATAGTGAGTGTAATAGAGAATTGAGAGAAGCTCAATCAAAGTTTCACCAACTATAGACGAGTATTGTATATAGCTAGCGTGACCATATTTTGCTTTACAAATTAAGAGGGCACTGAGGGCAGAATGCCAAGAGAGGCGTCAAAACAACAAAAATAATCACAGACTATTCTGACTGTAGAAAGCAAATGTTAACATGAAACGAAGCGAAATCCCGGACGTTTCAGGCATTGTTAGGTCCCAAAAACAGAGGACAAGTCCAGGAAAATGGGGACGTACAGTCACCGTAATGCAGCACTAGATGCAGACCAGCAAGGTTATGGATAGATAACAGACAAATGAAACATCATAAAAATGAAGGCAAACACATTGGTAGTCTGATATTTTCTATCAGTTAAACTTCGCTAAAATTTATTTTGATATTGCATATTATAAGTCCTTGCATATTCAGCACTCACAGAAATTCATTAAAATTCATTAAAATATTGCAAATTTACTGGTATTATTAAAAAAAAAAACATTATTCCATCAACTTGTATGTAAAAAAATATATATACCACACTGGACACAAGCAGCACTTTTAAGTAAAGCATTCATTTCATGTAATAAATAGAAACCTAAATTATACTGTTCTAATGCTCTTGTAGATTTCTGAAGTCTCATTTGGTGACTGATTAGTAACACCTTCGCAATAGCATAAAACACCAAACGTTTGTGTTTAGTATCCCTTTGGGAGCCAGTGACTACAATCGCTATTCAGAGCAAAATGGCAAAAAGAACTGAATGAGTTAAAAAAAAATATGATATATATATGCGCGCCACTAAAGAAAATGTCCTAAAAGAAAATGCAGGTACTGCTAATCAATGGACCAGTAAATTTGCTACATTTTTACAGAATTAAGCAAACATCCCCTGACTTTCTGTAAGCACTGAAGAATTGCATAAATACTGCGGTAAAACTGAAGCCTCCATGGCAGTTGTGGGGACACTGCAGGGGTGATTAGCGGGGCTGCCCGCTATGGCCATCCGACAGCCACCGCCCGCAAATAGACATGCCATGTGAGGGGTGCTTATCGGCCCACGGCGTGACATCATTGGGGAGGCGCCCCGCGGTACCCGTAACGCGAACCCTGCCCGGGTACGGAATGTGACTCCACATGAACGGGACCACCACCGCAGCCGCCTGTAATTTCACGCCCATCCGCGCATACTTTCCATGGCCGGGGGTAAATGTTTCCGCGGCTCTGACGCAGCCCGGCAGCCGGGGGCCGCAAAGTGCCGACTCAGGTGACCCCGCCGACTCTGCTGGGGTCACCGAAAAGGCACGGTTTCTCCACTCCCCACACTTACGTTACTCGTATTCACATTTATTTATTCAGCATTTTTTATCTCACGTTTTCATCGTGGTGGCCACGGTGTGTAACCGTAGTGTAATTGTAGAGTGAGAAGATCTCGGAAAAGCTTTGATTTCTGTTCAGGAGACTGCCAGGAAACAGGGAGCACTAAAATTAACCATAATTCTCAAACCTAGCCTTGCAGTATCAGTTTAAAAGCAGTTATAAGCTGGTAACACACAAAGATGACCTGGAAAACAGGGACTCATGATGAATAACAAAGCAGTGATCTCCGACACACACGTAACTATTAAATGGACACGTTCCAGATGAACGTTCATTGATCTCAATTTAAGACAAATATTTAACTTTTACTGAAGGTCAACATTTTACCTTCCATTTGGCATTATGCTTTTTTGGCAGTTTGGTAGTGTAATGATTACATTTATTTAGCAGCCAGAGGCTCTGGTGGAATTTGGGGGGGGGGGGGGTTATGGCTCTTGCTGAAGGGCCCAGTGATGGCATCACTCAGGCAGCCAGTGGCTTACATGCATTTCAGTGGCTAGCTGTGAAATTAAAGTGAAAATCTGCAGGCCGACCAGCGCAGCTACAAGCACATGTTTGGTCACTGCCCCTGGTCTCCAGCACAACCAGAAATACAAATGTACCCCCTTTAGTTACATGCAAGGGTTACGACTGACAACCGCAGACTTGGTCACCTGCCTGGACTCTCACTGCCCCGCTCATGTGCCACCAGGCTGTCGTGATGTGCCGAATTCGGAAAGTGGTGGCATTTTCCATTAGAATTAAGCTTTTCGGTTAGAGTTGCTGCCATACTGATGAATACAAAATCACTGGATTCAAGAAAACATGGAGAGCTAGGGGATGCCATTATTAGTATATGACGGTATTCTTAGTTAACAGTACCTATGTAAAGCAGAACAAAAGGCGATTGTGATTATCGTGCAGTGCGCATACCCGGGAGTCCCAGTCCTTGTTGAGATAATATATACACGTGACGCATCTCCCATCCCCGTTTGGGTTGTCAACGTGTCGCACGTATCCTGCCCCGTTGCCTGGGTAACAAGCCACCATCGCCTGGGAAGAAAAGGAAATAAACGATTAGAATTGGGGTCGCAGAACAGCACAAAAGCACAGCACTGAGATCAGTCTGTCGCTGCGGAACCCAAGGATGCTGTAGGATGGCAGGAAGATGTCACGCAACAGCAAAACACCGCTCAGAGGCAGACGACCTCATACACTAGAACAGGGGCGGGCAATCTTACCCGCAAAGGGCCGGTGTGTATGCAGGTTTTCGCTGCAACTCCCTAATTAGATCACTAATTAGGGGACTGATTGGCTGAAGAATTCTCACGCCTGGGTTTGAACAGCTGACCTTAGGATTATCCCGAAAACCTGCATAGACACCGGCCCTTTGCGGGTAAGTTTGCCCACCCCAGTACTAGAAAGCATAAATCTTAATAAATAAGCAAGCCCATTATTTTCAGAGGCTGGGGTGGGGGAATGATGGCTTTATCCGTCGCCTATTTCTGTTGTGGGGGCTATACTGTTATATTAAGATTCTCTCTGAATTCTCTCCGATTAAGATGATCTGAAGGACAGCGATGGCGAGCTGCCTGCCTTTCCTCCAGTGCGCAGTGCACACTTCTCCAACAGCTCCTAGACCCACCCTACGCGGCACCACATTGCCTAGATGCTCCTTTAAGTCCAAGATAAGGCCGTGAAGGGCCTGGCTGGCAGGGCAGGGCAGTGGATGTTGCCGGGCCATGCATCCGCACGCAAAGCATTGTTGTGCACGTTTGTGTACGTTGGCCATTGTCTGCTACCCCCCCACCCAGCTGAGCCAATGAGAACGCAGACTGCAAACCTGTCTGCTTCTAAAATAAACCGGTACAATAATACAGAATCGCTGCTTCCTGGTTCTATTTCCTTTTCCGAGAGAACGGAACCCCCCCCCAAAAAAAAGCCCATTTCAATGTAAACCGAAGGAAAATAAAGGTACCGTGAAACTGTTCTGCAAGACCTGTTTTGGAGTGATCACCTGCTTTGCTTAGGCACAGCCAGGTCCTCTGTACTCCTCCCAGAAGCATGCATGCTGACATGTACACATTTCAGCCATGAATAACATCAGTACGTCTGTGCAGCACCAGGCGCTGTCGCTTAATCTATAAATGCCCCGGGAACTGGAATTTTCCCCTTAATTTGGTAGCACTCTGGCCCAGGCTCAGTCACTGATGGGAAATGCATTAATAATCCTCAGAACCGGGCAGCATTTCATCAGGCAGATAACCGCTCGCCATGAGATCATCACTGTCGTCTCTGCGTTTGGCCACTTAAAGGGACATTCATACGCCGGCAGGGGGGGGGACACCATGAGGGGTGGGGGGCCCTGAGAGAGACAGACGTGACCTTGGGATGTACCGCAGGGCACAGCTGCCTAAGCCTAATGCACAAAATATGTAACATCATTCCAGCCAAACAAAACCTGAAGCATCTTAAATAATAAAGATCAGTCATAAGAACCAAAGCCGCGCTTCTCTCTATGGATCTCCATCGCACTGCTCCATACGGCAGACTTGTTGTTCATTGGCTGTCGATCAGCCAGAGGACACTAGCAGAGGAATGCTGAGAGAGGAATTCGACAGCAATAAAACAGCAGAAGTACCCAGTTATGCTGCATTTTGCCTTTTTACTTTTTTGTGTTTTACTTACTGCTAGCGGAGATTGCCTGATAAATGTTCCAAATAAATAATCATAAATAATGCAGCCCCCCCGTTAACCCCGGGCGAGAGGCCAGCCTATTTCAGCTGCTGCGGGAGGACCTCCACAAGCCAACAAGCATTTAATTATAGGTTGAGCTGGTGGGTGAAAGGGCCCCAGGGCACCGGGCCTCGCGTGCCGTGTGCTGGGCCCGGACGTGCACCCTGACACCAGGATGTTTGGGGTCCACCTCCGGCCCGCAGCAGCACATCCGGGCCACTTCCCCCCGCACGCAAGGTGGCCGGCATTCTGTCCGGGCTTGGGCCAACCATGGAGAACTCCATTTTGGCCACCATTCCTAACCCAGTGCGCACAAAGAGGCGGCTTTCAAAGGGCCCCCGGAACAGGGGGCTGAGATCGGCGTGATTGCGGGCCACCTTTTCAAGCCGCGGGCAGAACCTGCGTCAGATGCGGCGTTTGACGCACATGATCTGGGTCCACTGCAAGCACGACCTGTGAGAACACGGCGGCCCGCGTATTTACATTCCGCGGCCGCATCGGCGCGCGCGAGCCAGAGAGCGGGGGGCTGCGGCGGGACCCCTGTGGGCCGCCTGGCGAAGGGGCCCTAAACGGGAGGGCTGGAGGGCCCTAGACCCCCCTCCCCCCCCAGCCATGTGCCGGCAATGCAGCCCCCACCCACCAGAGCAGTGAACTGATATAAACCCCGCGGCTGCTGGCCACCTGCCCGACAGGCAGCATTCTAACAAGCGTGCTACGTGCGGTGCGTGAGGCGAGCAGGCCTGGCACCGCGGGCACGGCCACCAGCAAACACATCCGTCTCTGTGACAGATGAGCGGGGGCTGGGGGCGGGGCTAAAAGGCGGGGGGCAAGGCCACAGGTGCTAGAGCAGACCCACACATGGCAGCTTGCCATTTAACACTTGCGCATGTCATGCCCTTTGCTTTAAAAGGGGCTGAAGTTTTGCCATTTCCCTAGTTTGCGATACGATGATCCTACTCATCTCAAGTATCTTTAGTTACAGTTTCTTTCACATCTCTATGGGCAAACGCAGAGCAGGGCTAAGCTTTCACAGCATGAGGCTTAGAAGCCGCCGCAGGAGCCACCATCGTCTCCATCGTGGCAGCTGATTTCCTGTAACGGGGGGCCTGAGTGAGACTAGCTTCTGGGGTTAATGAATCATCCTGCCAGAGCCACAGGGGACTAGAGACAGTGTGAAAGTTCAGCTCGCTATCAGCACGCGAGCGTGTGTGCATGCGTTTGCTTGCTAGCTTTGACCCAAAGCTCCTTTTTAAACAAAGAAGTAGTTTTCATTTACATCAGGTTACAGTCTACAGCCGAGATCACCACGCACCGGGGCCGACCGCTGGCCATCGGGGCCAGCCGAGATCACCGCGCGCCACGGCCGACCGCTGGCCATCAGGGCCAGCCGAGATCACCGCGCGCCGGGGCCCCAACACTCACACAACAGCATTCTGGGGGGGTGGGGGAGGACACAAGAAAAGAGAGATAAAATCAGACGAACAACTGAGCCGAAACCACAACGCTGCCTGCTGCCTGCACCGAACTCAACCGAGAGGCAGAGAATGTGGACGGAAACGGCTGGTAGCAGACAGCAAGGGGCAGATATCGTAACAAATTACACATCTATAGAGCTGGTAGCAGACGGAGAGGAGGGCGGGGGGGCAGATATCGTAACAAATTACACATCTATAGAGCTGGTAGCAGACGGCGAGGAGGGGGGCAGATATCGTAACAAATTACACATCTATAGAGCTGGTAGCAGACTGCAAGGAGGGCGGGGGGGCAGATATCGTAACAAATTACACATCTATAGAGCTGGTAGCAGACGGCGAGGAGGGCGGGGGGAGGCAGATATCGTAACAAATTACACATCTATACACCTGTCAAGCTCTATGTGCATGTACTAGGCAGGGCCACAAGCATCATCTTCATCGAACTGGCATTCATCAGAAGCTCAGCCTCACTGTGCCTGTATGCCTGTGACGTGGTGTTTGCCTAACCCCGCTTCGGACGAAAGCGTCAGCCAAATAAAATTAGAATCAATTATAATAAAGTATAATAATAAAATAAATTTTCAAAAAAGCCAAGCACATCTTCCAGCGGACAAAAACGATTTCCCTTTCGGTAATACCGTACTATTTTATTTTGCGTTTTTAAGTCTGGGTTAGCAAGACTACCTCACCAGGGTCCTACATAAATAATAAGACAAAAACATGGATGGAATTCTAATTTGGATGGAATGACATATCAACCTTCCAACTCTCTCTTTAAAACATACAATTCCTCCTACAAACTTAACAGATAAAACAGGTGCTTAATATTGAAACAATGTAGCCATGTCATTTACGATTAACCATCATGGCCAACGAATGATTAGAGGCTGCCGGCTGTCACATGTCTAGCATCGCCAATGTGATTATATGAGATTTCCTCGTAGAACATAGCTAGAGATCTGCCCCGGGGGACAGACCTTGCAAATGTTTGCCGTGGTAACAGGTTTTCCAGGTCAATGAGTATTTTTTTCCCCATAAATAAAAAAAACAATGCAGGAGGGACAGTTCCTGTTCTGTGAGACATTTTTGAGAAGGTTTCTCAACTCTACTCTGAACTCTGCAGAGAAGGTTCATGCCCCGATTGAACAACTACGTGCAGTTCTACACGCAAGCACAGAGCCTTCTCTACGACCTCCTTCCCTGTCATTCCCTCCTGGCTCCACAGCCAACCATGCAGAAAGGCAGTGATATATTTATACTCCAAAAACAGCGCTGCGGGACACATATTTGGAGCTTTACCCTGGACTACCAGTTACCACCCAATCAAACTGCCAAAGACGACCCTCTCCCAAACTGCTACTTCGTTGAAACAAACAAACTCTTTCAAGCAGTTACTTTGCCGTATTTTCACATAGAAGGACACGGGACACTTCAAAGTGTGAACTCCTCACTGCACCGTAAATGGAGATCCTCGATCGACAGTATCCACGGGACACGTTCAGCAAAGTGACAGATGTGAACGATGGATGGATTGCTGACAGCAGTTTGTACAAAGTGGGTCCCTGACATTGAGACTCAGAAATGAAGTCTGAGTCTTGGCCGTCTGTACAGCAACTAACATCATCAGATTTAAACTACCTGCGGTATTAAAATGGAGCTTCGTTCCAACATCGATAGCTTATCTGGTCCCTGAATGGCATTTTACAGAATATCCCATAATAAGCTGCTGCCCCTAAACTGTTACCATTGGACTTGGGGGAAGTACAGAAGCCAACCTTTGTCGGGACAACCTCTTATCTGTAACAAGAAACATCTTCATCCATCGTGAAGGAGATCCAAAATTCCAAGTTCAACCACGTCCATTACAGAAACTGACCTGGTGGGGGGGGGGGGGGGGGGGTTGTTCACCGGGGGCCCGGGGCGGGGGGGGGGGGTTGTGTGGGCCCCCCCACGGGTAGGGGGGGCGCCCCCCCCCCGGCC
>JAODKM010000040.1:13782325-13794697 GCA_026780845.1 Petrocephalus sullivani | reverse complement strand
AGACGCATTTGCAAGATGACACTTTAAACTTTCCCCGTTAATGGCTCCATCACTGCAGCCGACACAGAACTCCGCCCTTAAGCTTAATCTCCAGATCAATACCTTGCGAATCCTAGGCGCTTAATTAAACAGGATTAAATGTGATTGTGCTCACTGTGAGCCCTCCTCGCCACGTCTCAGGTTCACGTCTCGGCTCATATCTGTTCAGCTGGCCGAACATGATGGCTAATGTGCACTAATGTGCCCCTGATCTTCTCAAGAAGCTTCCAGCTCCTTACGCAGTGCTTGATAGTGCACTGGGCATCATGGGGGCATTGATACCCTGGTAGGTTCTGGGGGTACTGCACTGTATAGGGGCCCATGAAGACAAATAATAATAATATATGCTCGGGAAGTATTAGACATCCTCTTGGTCAATTCAACTGTGTCAGGGAGCCCAAAATTTCCAGCTATGCCCCTGGCAGTACCACACAGATGCCAGTGCTTGCAAACTCCTATATACCCTGTTTTACCCATGCCCCAGTGCTATTTCGCATTACTCAAAGATATAAATGTGAGTAAAAGCAAAGGATCTACTCCATGCTTACAAATTAAGCACCGTCTGTTTTTTTTTTTGTTTGACCTGACTGCCCCCCCACCCCCCGACCTACCCCCTCTCAGTCCAGTTATTGCTGTACATCCAGAAGCATTAACGTGAGATTTGTACCACTTACCATTCCCACGGCGGACAGACGGCCCGTTGAGAAGATGAAAGGCACTGTTGGTATTAGAGCAGTCACGCGAGGACGTGGCTAATAAGGAACGTGTGGGTGTGTTTGTATATGTAAGTGTAATGGCCCCCCAGGCTTCTGGGCTCTGTAGGGAGCTGTGCTGATCATCCTAATGATTGTTTTAACAGCAATTTAGCCTGGGACATTTCTCTACAGTACTATGCAATTTAAACTGGCGCAATGAAGTCTTGGAGCGTTGAGCCTTACGCCTAAAGACCCAGAGCAAAATGAATTAACACAATACAATACCGACATCTGGGTGTGTCAGACATGCCCCCCTGTGAAAATGTATTACTTCTTATTTTGTCAGCACTCAACATCGAAGCTGATATATGTTTTAAGGCTCAATTACCATAATGGAGTGTGAAATTCAATTAATGCTGGAACTTTTATGGTGATTTGTGCTGTTTTTGCATTGAATATAAATACTCTAGTTACGCTTCCTCAAACTGTTAGCTAGAAGCGGAATTAAGGGGAGCATTTTATGCAGATAGCCTTTTATTTAATGGGACGGACCTCAGATCAGTACTGTCAAAGCCTTTTTAGTGTCAAGCTTACTTACAAAAGGCTTCCTGCCCTTTTTATACGGCCATCTTGTATGATGAAACACATCAGTAGAACTCCAAAGAACGGAATACATATGAACCTTTACTCTCACTTCCATCTATGTAGCATTTCCGTTTTGTTGTTTTTTGAAACCGGTGGAAACACAGGCAGGTTCTCAAAAGGCACCAAGTGTGAACCAGCACCAGCTCCATGATGGTGCAAACGAGGCACTAGATTACTATACTGTATATACCTGTAAATAATGGTGTTGGATCACAGACATGGGTATATACAAGGATGGGGCCTCAGGGGTACTAGTCCCAGCTGAAAGCTGATTGGCCCCCACAGTGCCCCCGCCCCTGTCACTCACCAATTCAAAACATACCATTAGCTATGGATAAGGCTGGCCCTTCCGCATGAATTTTGGCCCCTATTATGGTCCCACACCTTAAAAAATCCTAGAATTGATCATACAGCACAATAATGTGAGTCACCCACCCCCACCCCAAAATCCATTTTGGTTTCTAGTACCACGTCACTGTACGTCTTTCCCATCAAGCCTATTATCTGTCTTGCTGGCTCACCAAGGCCTTTGCTTGTGTGCTCTGCATTCAGTCCATGCCCTCAAGTCATTGGCTTTTTACTCGCCATTCAGCCCGAGCTCTAAGCTCATTGGTCCTCTGCTGTCCATTCTGTCCTTGCCCTCGGCTTATTGGTCCTCTGCTCTCCATTCAGTCCATGCCCTCAGTTCATTGGTCCTCTGCTCTCCATCCTGTCCATGCCCTCGGCTCATTGGTCCTCTGCTTTCCATTAAGTCCATTCCCTCGGCTCACTGGTCCTCTGTTATCCATTAAGTCCTCTGGTACACCATCACTGGAGGCTTACGCATCCCCCGATTATACTGTTTAGCGTTCCCTCTCCGCTTGTCTTTTGCCATGTTTGTCTCCAGGAGAGTTTTCCTTTAACGGCAATGACTGGTGATTTTTCACCAGTGGGTGAACTGCATTTTGGAGATAACTGCATTTTCTCCTGCGTTTAATTTGAAGTGCCCCCATACGACAGAGGTTAGGGTTAGGGTTAGGCTCATCATGCTACGTCATATTGCCGAGTAATCGAGAAGGCAAACTCTAACCAAGGCTGCTTTATAATCGAGTAATCTTGTTTAATCGAGTAATGCTGACAGCGCTACTATAACGCGTTGTGCCTTTTGACAAAGACTTATAGCCATGTCTATAATGCTGTATGAATGCATTACTATTTGTTATGAGTGTGATTATAAATTTCTAAAAACATGCCTTAAGTAAAGTGTTCCCAAGGGTGTTCTGTCCAGTGACGTCTCACCACTGTTGGTCTCTAAGGTTTATTTTTCAATGGCTTTTCTCAGACTCTTAACTGGACCAGCGGCTTGGCAGCTATTTTTTCCACTGCTTATAGGATTAATTTCATCGGATTATAACTGTTGAAGGAGTTTTGATATGTCCTTTTGAAACCAGATTAACGCTTCTGAAATTCTATTCCTTTTTGTTTTAGAGTGTGTGAGCAGCCTTCGCATTTCTCCCGGCGCGGTATTTCTGCGCGGTCCTCGCATCGGCAGCTGCTGAGGCCGTGCTGATCTTGGGTGGCATTCAGTTCTGTGAAGGGATAATTGTTATCAGACGCCGAGTGGGGGCCTTGCCCGCGTATGCGAGCTGGCAGCCGAGTGGGGGCCTTGCCCGCGTATGCGAGTTGGCAGCCGTAGCGAGTCTTTAGGGCATCTGACAAGGAAAGGGCTGTAATGAGGGCTAAAGGCGGGCGTTTTCATGACGCCGTTACGCGGGCTAAACGGCCCTGTGATGCTCATAGCCTGCAACACCGAGCACATGCTCCGGTCCTGATGTAGCGCTCTGTCTTTCCTTTTATTATACTTTCTTTATTTAGCAGATGAGATGCTTTTATCCTACTTGAAGGAAAGATGAGAAAGCCGGGTTAGATCGTCACTGGAGCAACTGGAGGTTAAGGGCCTTGCTCAGGAGCCCAGTGGTGACACCACTCTGCTGATTCTAGGATGCCAACTGACGACCTTCTAGTCATAGGCAGAGTGCCTTAACCCGCGGAGCTAAACGCCACCCCTATAATCTAAGACCCTCGATATCACTTCCCTTGGAACATCTCAGACCTTTTTCTGAAATACAGCCTTAAGCAAAGGGTAGGATTTTGAGTAAACTAAGTAAAGTAATGTTGAATGTTCTAGATGTGACAAACTCTTGGATCTTAAAAAAAAAAACATCCTGCTATGCTCAAACCGGGTGATGTGACGATAAAAAGGGGCTGCAGATAGCAGACTGAAGAGGCACATAACAAAGTGCGTCAGGCCGCTGGAGGCGGCATTGCGCAGGTGAGGGTGCCGACCCTCCGGTCCGCTGCTGGGGGTCCGTTGCTAGGCTCTGGCCGTCTGAGCTTGGTGCCTATGAATGCTGAAGGTTTTGTCTGTCGTTTGGGGTCCAAATCTCTCGACTACGTCTTCTTGCTGTCACTGAATGTGTCTTTTAAACTCACAGTTCCTTCTTTTATACCTCTTCTTTGCTTTCTCTCTTATGGCGTGCCCCGCAGAAGCCGGCCGAATCCCCCGGTCTGAATAGAAATAGAAGGCCTTGCTCCTTTCATTCCTGATTCAGGGAGATGTTTCCTGCACTTTTCAGACGCAGACCCCCCTCCGATAATAGTCCCACTCATCTGTGGTCACGATGGCCGAGACGCTGTAAATTTTGGATAAAGAGGAGCTCACTGGGGGGATCCCGCTATACCGCCAATGCGCGATGCTGTCGGCCCCCTGGCTTAGGTGGCCTCTCAGTTTGCGGGGGTAAGAGGAGCGCAGAGGTGATCCCGCTATACTGCCGATGCGCCATGCTCTGTCTGCCCCCTGGCTTAGGTGGCCTCTCAGTTTGCGCGGTAAGAGGAGCACAGGGGGGATCCTGCTATACCATCAATGCGCCATGCTGTGTCGGCCCCCTGGCTTAGGTGGCCTCTCAGTTTGCGCGGTAAATCACCACAGTGCACCGACACTGTTTGCAATCAGTGGTGAGCCATGCATCATGTTCATGGTGACAGGGGATACCCACTTACTACTAATTTTGGTGAGGGAGGCTGTTTCAGAGCCTTATGCGTGAGCTGACTAGATGTTTGGCAAGACTGAGGCTGAAGGGACCTCAGGCATGGCGGACTGAAGCTATAGGGAACTCAGGCATGGCGGACTGAGGCTAAAGGGAACTCAGGCATGGCGGTCTGAGGCTGAAGGGATCTCAGGCATGGCGGACTGAAGCTATAGGGAACTCAGGCATGGCGGACTGAGGCTGAAGGGACCTCAGGCATGGCGGACTGAGGCTGAAGGGACCTCAGGCATGGCGGACTGAGGCCGAAGGGACCTCAGGCATGGCGGACTGAGGCTGAAGGGACCTCAGGCATGGTGGACTTATGCACAAGCTATGCTGAGCTGCAGCAAAAGGCCCCGAGCTGCAGGAGGCCCCATTGGTTGCTACAGCTGCACCTTATGCTGTAGGTAGGACCCCACACGAATCCCAGATACCCTCCTCGAGTGTTAAACTTGGGTGCACTGGCAAATAGTACTTATTTCCAGTGCTACATAGTAGTTCTTCACACAGGGGAATTCTGGGTAAAATGCAGCGATGGCTATTGTTACAGCATGTTTAACATATGGCAAAGCATGGAGATCCTAACAATGGTAATGACATAAATTGAGTGGGCCAGGGGGTGGGTTTGTTGACATTGTGCTGCATATAAAATTCAGAGAGGGCTTCTAAAATGTTTGCTTTCCTGGGAGAAGGATTATTGGACGTTTTAAACAACTACTGCTGGTCTCCACTTGATGTTCAAGCACATGTAGGGTCACCAGTCGTCAACCTCACAGAAGAGTGCTTTCACTTTGACGCTCTCGCTACTAGCTGACTTTAATGCTAATGAAGGAGAGTGTGTCGACACTCTTAACACCCTCTGCAAAGCTAGCGAGCAGTTAACTCTTACTGTGCAGCAGCCGCTGATGCCTTTGCTCTCGGTTGTGGTGTTGAAACATCCCTGTAGAAAGCACACTGCGCCTGCCACAGGTTAGAGGATGACATGGTGGCTCGGTTAGTGGGACTGTTGCCTCAAACCCCCAGGGTTGGATTTCTCTCTGTGTGAGGAGTTAGCATCTTCTCCCCGTGGCATGTACGTTTCCTCCTCGTACTCCGGTTTCCTCCCACAGTCTAAAAAAAAACGTGTTGTTAGCTGAATTGGCACCTCTAAATTGTCATTGTTGTATGTGTGTGTTTATGGCTAGTGGCAGAGTGGCATGCGTAGATGCACGTCCTCCATGTGCCCAGAACTACCTTGGACTGGCTCGAGGCTTCTGCGTGTCGTTACCCTTGCAGTCACTAGTTTACACAAATGTTTGAAGTTCATGGGCAGAGGAATGTGAGAGGTAGGTGTTACAAGTACATCTTGAGCAAGGATTGGGAAGATGTTACTGGGAATGCCGACAGCGAGAGCGATGCCGATGACCCACCGGATAATTCGGCTGGAGGGGACCTCAAACAGGCTTTGTGGGGCATTGCTGGCATTCGTCAGACCCCCAATCAGGAAGCGGCCACAGCAGCCATTAACAAGTGACACTCTGCTGCGCTAGGCGAAACTCCTCAAGCGGCGTGCCGCCGATAAACATGAGAAGCTGCCACATGTCAGACGCGACTCCCTCCCCCCAAATGCTCCGCCACGTGCTTTTAAACTCTTAATTGGTGTGCTACCTCAAAGTGTGCGGAACTCGTTAAGCACCATTACAAAGGCACTATTAAGCTAGCTTAGCGTGTCGAGCGCCAGTCGGCCGCTATGTGGAGCTTCTGATGTGCACCAATGCTGGTTGTTTGTACAGTTGATGGTTGTTCCCACCAAAAGCCATTTTCTCATCACTTCATTTTAAAAAATTGATCCTGTTTGTTCAGTCTGCCCATTGTAAGAGAATCCCAAATTACACCACAGAATCATTATATCATTTTGTATTTTAATTACTACAAAGTGTAAAAACATTTCTTGAGGCATAAATGCGAATTATTTCCAACAGCTTCAGTTACGGGGTACTCGGCTGGTGGTATTGATCCCAGTCAGTAACCAGTAACCAGTGACGTCCCACAGTGACCTTTAACCTCTAAAGCTGTTAAAAACATTTAGGGCAGATGGCTATTTTTATGATGAAGCTCATTATGAAGTGAGGGCCTGTGATCGCCTTCTGTCTTACTGTTTCAGGTGCTGGTATGACCTACCAACAGCTTCCCCTCTTTAGATCTGAATACCTCTTGACAGTGTCACCAGACCAGGTGCTGATTTATCAGTCCAGTCCCTGTTTCACTGCCATCTTGATATTGCTATTACACATTCAGGAGATGTGTGTGCATATAGAGGATGTCGGGGAAGCATGATGGAATCGGGGACGTCCAAAGCGTGTTTACATTCATACATTAATTACAAAGAGGAACATATATTGTTACACTGAAAAGGCTAGAAACCTGTCCTCATTCGGTGTCTCCCTGTTTGTAGTGGACACTTTTTATAGCTTTTCATTAAGCCAATAACATATAGCAAAAGAGAGAAAATACTTCTTTATGCTTGATTAAAATGCTAATTGGAGATCCAGAATGATGTATTAACTTTTTTTATTTTCGCAATTTATTTTTAACAGGACGCAATATGAATTTGCACGTTAACTTCATGCACGGTACAGTGGCATAGCACAGATGTTCGGCACTGTAAACATGCACGGATGGGGTGGATGTGTGGATGTGTGATCTCCTGCTTGTCAGGGCCTGGTCCTTGTCTGTGAATGAAGTGGAACAGCTGATAATTGCGTGTGAGCCCTGATCAGAGGTGTATGACAGATTGTTCAACGGTGTCTTCATCTTGCTAGGCAGGAGCCTCACGAGAGCCTCCAGTGTCGTACCTAGACTGTAATGGGGGTGGGGGGGTCTTTCCTTTTATCACTCTGTATAGGAGACTCGTTCCCTTTGCAGTTTGTCTGTCTGGGAAGGGTGGGTATTCTGTATTGTCATCTTAGATGTGATCTATTACATCAAGTAAATCAAACTGTAATACACAATGAAGCCAGATTCTAAATATAATTTCCCCCCCTGTATCCGTGGCTTCACTGTCTGCAATTTCAGTTTTCCATGGTTTACAGTGGTTCGAAAAAATATAAAATGTGCACAGTGGGTTTTGTCACGGTTCCTTCGTCCATTGAGGGGTTTAAAAAGCGTGATTTCCGTTGCTCCGTTACGCCTTGAAACATTTTTTTCCATTGACCTATCATCTTTAGAGAATTATGCAAAAATGTCAAAATCCCTTTCATTCGAGAGAGAGAGTACAGCACTGTAGCCCATAATAATGGATAACATACTTTATTTCTACTGTATTTAATGTGGGGTGTGCAGTGGTTAGTGCTGCTGCCTCACACCTCTGGGACTAAGGTTCGAGTCTCCGCCACGGCCCCATTTGTGTGCAGTTTGCATGTTCTCTCTGCAAACTCCACAGTCCAAAAACACGCTGAGGTTAATTGGAGTTACTAAGTTGCCCCATCTGCCCTTAAATGTGAGAGGTGGTATCTGCAGGTCTTTGGTGGAGCATAATGTGTGACGTCAGACGAGCTCTGCAGCTCTATCTCTGTTTGACAGATAGATTAATCATCCTACTCCCATTGGGTGAGGCATGATCTCCCTAAGTATCCTCTCAATGCACACTCTGACCACCTGGGCCGCTGGATGTGAGTCCGCAGGGTGTCCAGAAAGCTGCCTGCTCATCGCATGCCCTCTCCTAACCTGCATCTGTGTTACTTTTGAAATTCCACATATTATCTGGGACCAGGGCCGTGGTGTCCCACTATCTCATCGCATATCTGGAAGCATCAGTGGGGAGCGTTAATGCAAAAGTTACCATGACTGTTAACAAGCTCCAGGTTGTACGTTGGGCTCACCACTGTAAAATTGTACATAATAATTAAGGTCAGAAGATGTCATGATGAAATGGGTAATGCTGTTGATGACACTCCCCTGAGGTGTCAGACCGAAGAAATGACGGCTAAATAAAACCGTATCGGAGCTGCAGTCGCAAGCCTTTCTGCTGCTTACTGAGGTGGGAAATAGTGTGCATTTTAATTACGAGTGCATTAAAAATAAATTTAAATCCTTTTTCTTAATGTGATCCAACTTTGCCTGGAGCTACAACCAATCTGTTTGCCACCAAGCAGTAATTATTAATTTCATTTGCATGACGTTCGAGATCAGTTCAAGTTAAAGCCATTAATTTCCTTTCTTCTCCTTGGTGAATTAGAATGATTAAAAACTGCAATGGCTCAATGAATTAATGATAGTGCAGTGTATTTACAAATATATTGTCTGCAAAAAAATGCAATTGGAAATATTTATTAGCGCTTCATGGGTTATTAACAACATTTTTTATTCAGATTTCTCTTGAAAGAATCTTTAAGATCCTTTTAATATATTCGAAGTAAACAAATGTCTTGGTTATATTGGATTCTCCAGTTCATTTGAAAGCCTTAATGTATTAGCTTCTTTAATACTGCTGAAGATATCGTTCTGTTGTGGTGAAAGCTAGCTTTTCAGTAGAGTCAAGTTAGCCAGAATCTTTAGTAGCATCTCCTCTGGATTTTAGCCTAAAAAGTCTTTTTTCAGTCTTTGTCTTAAAACTATCTGGCACAAATTATCTTCATGCACCAAGCTTGAACCAGAATCCACAGCGTGCAATTTGACATATCCATTTTTTAAGATGTTAAAACTCTATCAGAATGATTTATGTCTATCTGGATGGGTTTGGAGATTACGTTCAGAATTTATTCCTTGTTTCCAATTTCCAAGTTTCTCAGATTTCTTAAAAAAATACTTAAAAAACATTGCAATGAATAATGGCAAACCTAATAGACAAAAGAACTTTGGTGCGGGACTCTGAGGAGATGTTTGGAGTTATCGTGTCCTACCCTGAGTGTTGTTAGTCTGGCTGGCATAGGTGGTGTCTGACAGCAACAAAATGCGCTTAGTCTGTGTGAGGTGTGATGGAATCGGGGCAATCTTTAATGTTCTTCCGCAGTGGCCCTGTTCTACTTTTCAAATTTGAATGCGTCCTCCGAGTTACTCCTCTTCATTAAGATGAGGATTCAAGACCTGGGTCATTTACTAAGCAACATTATTAGAGGGTCTTTCACATAGCCCGGGAGCAGAGATGTATATGGTGATCAAACGCAATGCGCTGGCACCCGCGCTGCAGGGAAAACAAATCTGTCCTCTCTGTGAACTTGATTCATTGCCCAGTAGCTACCAAACTGGGTGACTGGGAAATAGCCAGGCATGGAGAACTCAGCCTCTGTACACTCTGTAGTTTTACTAATGTCTTCTTCTTTTTTTTTTTTAAATCTCACTTTCCAGGATTTAAGTGACAGAGGCGAGGATGAGGTAGAAGGACGTGAGGTCATTAAGCAGCAGCTTTGGTCTCTGGTGGCTCAGCTACACGCTGCCACAGTGAATCAGGACAAGGCCCTTGGTCATATCCTCTTAATTACCATCCCACTGGGATTCTGCAGAAGCTCGGAAATCATACTACTTCATTCCATCTCCATGACAAATTAAAATACTTAGAGACACAGGTATCCTACATGCTGAAATGCGAAACGGAATCGGAGTTCATTTGTGAAGATGCCGGTCCACTTCTTCCTGGCGGCTTTTCTGCACGGTTTCGACGTCGGGGCATCAGCCTTCAGCTCGGAGGCTGCTGGAGAGATCACAAGACATTCTTCTGTTTGCTAGGATCTGGCTAATGCAGGCAAGGGCAGAAATATGATACAAGGAAAGTCTGGGACAGGACCCAAAAAGTTTAAAGGCTTGTAATCCTTCTGGTTAAAATAAGATAATCTGTCAGGTTAATTGCTTAGGTTTTGTCTAAAAACTCTTTGTGTAAATCTTGTTTTAAGCCTTATCCATGAGCTAGTAAAATCCCTGATCTAAACAAGCCATCCCACGCCAAGGTCACATGGTTTCTCTTGTCCTGGAGCGGCTGGACTTAATATGTGCTGGGAATGAAGTCAGGTGTCGCATTGTAGGATGGTGGCCCTGAGCTAAAGATATGTTCTGGAAGAGGCCCGTGGGTGTAACTGATGAGTAACTGATGAGTAACTGCTCTTGCTGTCCCCCAAATGAAGCTCAGCTGACTTAATCTGGTGCCCGGGGGCCATGGCTGGCACAGGCTGCATCTTATATCTGCTGCTTTGTTTCATTAGCATCAGCCGCGTAACCCAAGCCTCTGATCGGGTGCTGGGCGGCCATCCTGCTGATCGCTGCTGCATAATTCATTAAATGCTCTCAGTTAATAGTTAATGAGCACAATTTGAGTCCATTTGAGAGCAAATTGGTGTCCATCTGTCGATTGAAGGATATTCCTTTCATTTCCCACTTAAGATGAGTGTAAGCTATTAATGTGAAGTATTAATTTGGGGACCTATGTAGAAATCCTTCATTTTAGAGCTTTAGTAATAATGTTTATAAAAAAGTTTGCTTTAGGAAACTCTGCAATGACTCGGATTTCTGCATTTCTAGCTTTAGGCTTCCCATGAGTGGCACATCGGTGCAGTGGTTAGCACTGTTGCTTCGCACCTCTAGGACATGGGTTCTATGCCGCAGCTCCATGTGTGTGGAGTTTGCATGTTCTCCCCGTGTTTTCACTGGGTTTCTTCTGGGTACTCTGGTTTCCCCCCACAGACGTTAATTGCAGTTATTAAATTGCAGATATGTGAGTGTACTTTGAGTGTACCCTGAGGGAGGTTTGGTGCCCATCCTGGGTTGTTCCCTGCCTTGCAGGTGAAGCCTTCAGGATAGACTCCAGACCCCCCACAACCCTGAATAGGACAAGTGGTTCCCGGAGCTGGATGGATGGACTTTCTAGTGCGAGCCTTTTTGGCGTTATCTTTTGAACAGTCTAGTTAAAGTGATCTCTGATGACTGAGTCTTCATGGTAAGGTACAGTATATGATGATTTTGCCATGTTATCTTAAAAGATGTTAGATCTGTGAAGCACCATTTTCCTGCATATTTGGGTTGCTCCATCCCCAGAGGGCCTGTTCTTAGGCTCCCCTTTCATAACTTCGACACACAAACACTCGTCGATTTATATTTGGTTCAGGACGACAGAGATCTTCAGAAATTCTCCGGTTCCAGGGGTGCCGGGAGGCTGACTCAAACAGCCCCGTCTAGACGGTCCCTCTGAAGCCTATTGTGGTGTTCAGTGTAAAGCCATGGTTTACAATTGTATTTCATTTGCATTTCTGAGGTCAATATTATTGTGGCGGGTGATTGTGATTTAAAATCTGTCTTAAAACCTGCTGATGTTTTCTGTCCAGCATGTATTAAAGCTGCGTGAACTGGTGTGGCACAGATGGGGGTACACTATGAACTGCAGGGCCTCTCTGTAATTATTTCAGTTTCTCTATTTTCAGGTCTTTTTCCATTCATGGGCACAATGGAATCTGTGTTATTCGTTACAATTTGCAGTAGTTAAATCCCTGTTTTTGGCTTGCAATATATTTTGTGTTACTCTGAGCCCATCACTAGTTGCTCTCGGTCACCCTTATGATCTGTATATTGTATGTCCAGTTAAAACCATAGCAATACTGTTTGATATTTGCGCTAAATGTTAGGGGGGTCTCCATGGAGAGCATGATGGGATATGTTAGGAGTATCTCCCATGGAGAGCATGATGGGATATGCTAGGGGTATGACCCATGGAGAGCATGATGGGATATGCTAGGGGGGTCTCCAGGGAGGGCATGATGGGATATGATAGGGGTGTCTCCCATGGAGAGCGTGATGGGATATGTTAGGAAGGTCTCCATTGAGAGCATGATGGGATATGTTAGGGGTAGCTCCCATGGAGAGCATGATGGGATATGTTAGGAGTATCTCCCATGGAGAGCATGATGGGATATGCTATGGGTGTCTCCCATGGAGAGCATGATGGGATATGTTAGGAGTATCTCCCA
>JAODKM010000040.1:13742910-13753785 GCA_026780845.1 Petrocephalus sullivani | reverse complement strand
AGTTGTTGTTATTTTTAGTTGCTTTAATAGTGTGGACCACTATTTTCTTTTTGGATCCTCACAATTTTGGAATCCAGATGCGGGCCGGATTGAACGGCTCAGCGGGCCACCAGTTGATGATCAGTGCTGTAGATGATGGATGGATAGATGGATGGATGGATGGGTTGATGGATGGATGGATGATGGATGGAGAAACCTGCTGTACAGCCCATCAATGATGCATATACTTCAGGCACTGTTTGCAGTCAATGTAGCAATTCATCGCGAAGAAGAAGGCAGACTAGTGACAGCATCGTACCTATTTATGGATATACGCTAAACCTTCGTGCCAGGAAGTACATCTAATGAGTTGCCGTGGAGACAAACAGTAGCACAACAGGCTGTATGATGTCCTTTGTACTGCAAGGGAAAAAAATACTGACTTGTAATGTTTTGTAGCAATGGCTATAGATAAAATCTTTAATTTAAAGTTCTCAGCATGTATTTCGGTAGAGCAGGACAGAATCGCTGCTGGTTTATTTTGTAAAAGCGGTACTTTTTCAGTACATTAACACACTTTGAAGTTTTTCAAGAGAGGGAAGAAGTCTTTGGGGCAGAAAGTGAGAGAAGGGGACATGTGAACAGACGCAAAATCATTCATCTAATGAAAATGAAGTTCACTATTAACCCCTACTATTAAATTTGGGCATAAATCTATTAAGTGCAATTTTCTCAACCAATACAATTAAAATGTACTTTAGATAATAGAACCCAGTTATGAATCAGAGAATAATGAATTCTTTTTGTGCAAATGTGTCTAAAGATGGTTAAAAGGGAAAAAGATGAAATTAGGCACTTGTGCTGTTGTCTCTGCAGCCCAGCCATTTTCTCATTTCTTTATTTTTTATAAAAGTTTCTTTGTCAGGATCTGTAAAATGTATAAAACACATTTGTATGTACAGATGACACACTGCTATCATACACAAGGACATATGAAATCAATCATACAAAAGATCTTGGGCAGGGTACCTGGAGACTGGTTATAAATTTAAACGTAGGCTTTCATTTAGGTAACTTGCCAGGCCAGACTGGACGGGACTCATTCACAGATCACTGGCTAAAGATCACTGTGAACACTGATAGCATACGACGGTAGCAAAGGAAGGGTGAAAGCAGGCTTTGAAATAGCAGGAATAAAGTTGGACTGCATAGATATGTGGATGTAAAAGATGTAGTCAGTTCTATTTTCACAGTCCTGGAGTGACTTTGAAAAACATATTTAGCATAAGACTGGGCAGGGTTCCCAGGACCACCATCAATCTTGGAATCTGTGCTCAGTATGGGCTTGCAAAAGTCATTCTGCCTGATTCTTGTTTCCTGGATATTTCTATAGACGTGCATTTCATTTGTCCCCTAATAACCGCGGAGCCTGTATAAGGATCCGCCAGTAGTCAGCTAGGAATCATTCCACTATCTGGACCCAGTCTATGCCAGAAAGGTGGTGATTTTTTCTTCATCTCCTCTCCAAGATATCTGTTTTTTTGTTGTCTTGGGCGGCACAGTTACATTTGATTGACAAGCCTAATGTGATTCAAACAAATATTAACCAAAGGAGGAAAATATTTATGGTTTTTAATATTTCATTGTTTCATACACAATCTCTTCGGAAGTTTTATAGAGTTCGGAGTTTGACACTGACATCAAATGGTAAACAGCCCTTAATGAAATGCTTTGTGATCCCACGTGATACCTCAGAGTGCTTCTCTGAGGCGTCGGGGTGTGACGAGACATTTTCCAAAACTCACTTAGTCCATTTTTAAGAAAATTTCCATGAACCTCCAAAACTAGGTTTTTGAAATATAACGAAAGATTCCTGTTGGATTACATAAGGACTGAATGAATTTTGGTTCCCAACACTGTAACTTTAGGTCACTGGCAGCCTCATCTCAAAAACAACAAAAAATTGATAGTGAATCTTGTAAATTTGCGCCTCATTTGGGTTGCCATTTTGGTGGTTCTTCCGCCAAAATCATCTCTTTCTGGGCGAGCTCTTCCAGAACCAGACTTAGCCCCCGAGAGGGAACATTGTTTTTTTTTTTTTTCCTGTCCTCCGAGAGTCACATGGCAGATGGAGGCTCGCAGCCTGGCGACAATAATTAGGGCAATCTTAATCTTCCTCCATCTGCTTTCTTCAAGTGTCGCCTCATCATCTAGGAGCATTATCATTCCCGGAGTCGAGGCCCGCAGAGCAGCACCGCTCAGCCCAGGACCCGGAGCGGGAGAAAGTCCGAATGGGCCTGAAATAAACAATAATAATAACGATAAGAGGAGTTGGCCCATCACTCACTGGCTCCCATGGGAAAGTTATTCCAAGCAGCACCTGAAAGCAGACACCTTGGTTTTGCTTATTATTAATTATTATCTGACTGCGTACACAAAACAAATGGTGCAACATGCACTTTTGCACTATGCTCATTTTTACACCTGGCCAGTTACTGATTAGGTGCCCAGCTCACTCTCCTGGGATTTGATTTTAGTCTTTCATCCAGCGTTACTGTCATACAGTGCTCCAGTGTGCTGTATTCCAATGTAACCTGCTGGCTGTGAGTGCAGCTCTGACTAATTTCCTCCGTCCTCCTCACATGCAAACACCACCGACTGCTGCTGCACGACGTGTGTAGAGCTGAAGGAGGGCTACAGGTGGCCAGCTGCTCTACTGTGTCAAGGAGGAATGTCTCATTTTCTGGTTGCAATGCTCTTTTAGATTTGTCTTATTTTAACTATTTAATTTATCCAGTACAGGGAAGCACAGGGCACAAGACAGGGAGCACTTTGGACTGCTATAAGTATGCAATGCATGTTAAATTTTTCAGCTGACATAATCTCAAATGTATATTAGGAGAGCGAGGGCGAAGACGGGACCAGGGACCTGGAACCTGGAACTCCTCGGAGGAGGGAACAAAGTCAGGTGGGTCGGGCGGCGCCGGGACCGGGACAGGAACAGGAGGCGGGACCGGGACAGGAACTGGAGGCGGCGCTGAGACCAGGACAAAGGCCGGAGCGGGACCAGGGACAGGAGGCGGGACCGGGACAGGAACTGGAGGCGGCGCTGAGACCAGGACAAAGGCCGGAGCGGGACCAGGGACAGGAGGCGGCGCCAGAGGTGCTGTCACGTCCACTCCTGGTTCCGTCGGGGGCGTGGCAGCGGCGTCGTCCCCGGAAACGGGCGACGCTACGTGTGCCGGCAGCACGGAGACAGGAGGCGCGGCGGTGCACTCAACTGAGCGCGTCGGGAGCGCGGCAGCGTCTTCTCCCGGATAGACTGGGGGCACGGCGGCGCCGTCCCGTGGACTCTCCCTCCGCTTAGGGACCGAGCACCCTTGGTGCGGACAGGTGTCCCTTTCGCGGAGGGAGACGGAGCCCTGCGGGTCTCTGGGGCACAGGCAGCGCCGGCGGAGACGCGAAGCGGTGCGGGGGGCAACTGGCTTCCTCCAGGCGGGCGAGGCGGTGCTCAAGCCGCTCTGTCGCCTCGGCCCATACGTACTCCTCCTCAGTGAGGAGCAGGCCGTCACGGCAGAGGAAGTACTCCTTGCTGCTTGCTGCCACCGGGTCGCTGGTGGGGGGCTGGCGGGTCCGCGATGAGCGGAGCCAGGTCCTCCTCCTCCAGCTCCACGCGTCGGTGCCAGAGCCAGGCATCCCGCAGGTAAGGAGGCTCCGCCGGATCCTGGGTACAGCCGCTGGGTCGTCTTGCATGGTCGAGTTTTTTGTCACGCCGGGAGCGGGATTTACGACCCATGAGGCAGGCTGATGGGTTTAGCCCTTCTGAGGGGCGTTTATTAGGGGTATACAGGGCGAAAACAGGCGAACACAGGACGGGTACGGGCATGAGCCGCTGGTGCACAAGCATACATCCAGACAAAACTCCACAATGGAGACAGGACTAGGGCAGACTAAATACTAGAGACGCTGATCATCGGACACGAAACAGCTGAGGACGGGAGGATTCGCACGAGGGGAACAAGGGGGCGTGGCACACAGGAGGATCCGACGGGCTGGGCATGACAAAACGTCACTAGCAGTCAGTAGTTATCTTTTGCCATTTGTGGTTAAATGCCAAGCAAGGTGGCAACTGAAAATACCTTAAGAGTATTATTTAGGTTACAGGGTAGATTAAGACCTGACATGGCCTGGTTACCAAACCTTAGTAACTATTGTGGTATTTCGCGATCAAATGGTTAGAAATATCAAGAATACACGACCAACTAATGCAGATAATTTGTGGGCATTTCTATGTCAGGGTTGGAGAGGAGTTCCAGAAAAATACCTTGAATCTTTATTTAATAGAATAGTAGCAATAATCACAAACTCTTTCGGTAAGCCCAAAGCCATTTTTGTTACGTAGATGGTGTTTGTCATTTAATATGTCTTCTTAATTAATTGATTTCCTGTAGCTTTGTTAATTTTCCATATGACAGTGTACTTAACCTGTAAGAACTTCCGACTGGTGAGGATTGTGGTAGAGGCTCACTGAACAGGTCAGGTCCAGCTTCTCGTTCCGTGGCTTGTTCTGGGTGATCCCTAGAAGTTCTCAAGTACGCTGGGAGACACTCTCCCTTCAGGGGGTTTTCCTGGTTCTGCCCCCCAGGCGTAGGATTAATGTTGTCTGATGTTATCTTGTTTATGAGCTGATTAACTGATTCCTCTAACTGATTCCTCCTCCAACAGCTTGTTTTTGAGGGCCTTCCAAATTTCCAAAGACCTCAAGGACAACGAAAGCACCCACCCTGGAGACTAACCTCAATTTGGCAGCTTATACTCAAATCCTTGTTCATTCAGTCTCCACCTACAGCCTGAGACTATGGGTGAGGTTAGGGGCGTAGCTGCTGAACCAATCCGGCTGTCAGTCTTTCTCTACCTGTGAACAAAACGCTAGGGTACTTAAACCACTCTCTCACTGATAGCACCCCCCTCCCCCAAAACAGGAGCAATCCAATCATGGCCTCCGATTTGGAGCTGCCAGCTCTCCTTACAGTCTCTCACTTGGCACTGACCTGCTCATGCAGATGCTGGAGATCTGCAAATATTAGGGATGTCACCTCTAACCCCCACACGGCTCCACAAAAGCCATGAACAGGAGAAGAGCCCCACACTCAATGTAAACATAATCCAAATCCACATAGAACATGCAGACTGTGTGAGCATACTCCCATGGACCCTCACACAGCTGTTACATGTACATGTTGGATTATGCACTGTTCTTCCTGGTTTGTAGGTTAGACAGGCCCTATCTCCTCTCCAGGATCCTGTCATGGGATTTCCCAGGGAGACTGAGAAGTTCAGTTCCTCAATACTTGCTATACTGAAGAGGCACATCAACCATGTTTATCCTAGTAATGTCAAGCCTCTGATTACTACAGGTTCTGAGCCACCAGAAGTATCCGGTACTGCCTCCTGGTCAGAGGGAATTTCTCTCAGACGGAGTTCTTCAAAGACCATCACTCAACCACTCAAAAATATCCCCTGAGTTGGTCAGCTCTTCCCAACTCCTACTAAACACAGCTAAAGCAAAGTCTGATCTCCTCCTGAGTCATCAGTTTACCAAGACATATTAGGTACTCCATAATTCTATATAGCATCTCCAATCTTAGACATTCACCTCCAAACCTACCTTCACCATAGCATTTCAGGCCTCCTGGCACCTTTCTGCTGTCTTATAAGACTCTTGTGCAACCATCACCCCAAAGACCTCCTTCTTCAACTTGACAGCTTTCCTCACCGCAGGCTTCCACCAGCAGGTCCTACAGTTACCGCCATGACAGGCACAAATTGCCTTCTGGCCACAGTTCTTTGCAACAAATGATGTCTTGAACATCCCTGTCTCACGCGGCATGTGGGATGTTCCCAACAAATCCTGACTGCCTGTCCTGGTTGTCCTGGCCCATCTGGCCACCATCCTAGGTCCTGAGTCCATGAGCACATGAGCAATACTGTGGCTAAGTGGGTTTTATTCCTGCCTTTGCTCTGCCCTTGCCCTGTGATGGATTAGCACACTGTCACTGTCATCCTGCATAATTGGCCAGGGATACAGCGATGGGATACAGTATGCTATATCGTCAGCAGAGTCACTCGCTGCTCAGTACTTAAGCGTTTTGTCAAATTACCACATAATGTATTCTCTTTGTAAGTAAATATTCTGTGGAAGAGTCCAACAGTTTTTTTGTTTTTCACATTATTAAATGTCTATCCATTGCTCAGTACTTGGAAGCTTGATACTACTTGTGGAGAAAAATAGAGAAATTCTTAGCGATTTTAATTTGGTCACGTTGAATTTTCAGACCTTTGATGTTTGATGTCTTTGTGTGCATGATGTGTTAAGGTCAGTTATACAGTGAGAAGGTCAGTTACACCTTCGCCCAGGCAAAAGAAAGCCTGTATGCAATGCTGTCACCCTGTGCCTTTGCTACACACTTTACAAAAGGCTATGCCAGCCACCTGGTCTCCCGGGCCAGGCTTCTCCCTCCCTCTGCGTCCTGGGCCTCAGATACACAGCAGCAGTAATCAGCACTGACAACTCACCCTGCAGCTCTGCCTCCATCAGCCTTTAATCCAGTGCTAGGGCTAAAACATGTACCGGCACAGCTGTGCCTGTCATGTGACCTGCAGGAAGTGGGGGCCCTCTGATCCACCACACATACCCAAACATGTACCAGGCACAGCTGTGCCTGTCATGTGACCTGCAGGAAGTGGGGGCCCTCTGATCCACCACACATACCCAAACATGTACCGGGCACAGCTGTGCCTGTCATGTGACCTGCAGGAAGTGGGGGCCCTCTGATCCACCACACATACCCAAACATGTAGCGGGCTCAGCTGTGCCTGTCATGTAACCTGCAGGAAGTGGGGGCCCTCTGAGCCACCATCCATACCCTTTGTGCCTTGAGCCTTGCAGGTTTTCTTTGGGTGAGACTGACTCTGGGTTCGCCTGTGATCAGAAATGGACATATACATAGACATTTGAGCAAAACCTTTAACCTCAACTGCTCCATGGACATTGACTCAGAGAGCAGGGTCTGCCAGCATCCATAGAGCAGCTAGGGTTAAGGGCCTTGACCAAGGGCCCAATGGTGACATTACCAGCCAGAGGATGTATGTTGTTTTGTGGACAAGAGTGTCATCTAACAGCTCCAATGCAAGAAAAATGAATATAAAATGAAATAAGCATTAAAAAGAATGAAAGTCATTATATGGTAAATGCAGTTGTCAAAGCTGGCAAAGGTAGAACAATGCTCAGTGTGGCTACTTATTCTCTTTATGATTCTACTTATTTTAATAATTCTCTTTATGGTTGAAGTTGCTCCTCATAGCCTCTGTAAAAAGCGTAAAAAGCAATGTATAAAAGGGCTATATAAATGCAACATTCATTAATTCATACATTCATACCCGTAGGGTATTCTCACACTGGCAATCTGCACTGTGCCCAATCACGTCTGACCCCCAAAATCCAGTCCGTTTAACTAGTGTGATTCCTCCGTACTGTGCCCGAGCGTGGAACACAGATATGATGTCAACAATGTGCCTGGCACAGGCATGCATACATATACAGTACACTAGACAAGATTCCCAGAAGGAATTGGGTAGGCTGTACAGATCGTATCATTTTTTTCCCCCACAACATTTAAATAATTAAAATAAAGCATACAGATGGGGCAGTGACAAACACTTACATTGTGCCACAAAAAATTACTTTGGGCTACGGCAGAGGTGCACCATTTGGGGCGATGAGAGTATTCAGTAACCACTGGATGCGATATACAAAATACAGGATTATCTTCTTATGCATGCAGCATGATTAAATAAAAATTGTTGCATTGGATATTGGATTAATCTATAAGAGGGCTGTGTGCCATCGCGCCCAAAATGCCTACAAAGCTGGCAGGAAACAAGGCACATACTGAATCATGAACTCCATTGTGCTGTGTGATAGCGCTTTGCTATCTATGCATTCTTCAACACAAAAAGTCGCATGGTGATGATGAAAGTGTGCTCTGGTCTGGAACGTTAAGCACAATGTCAGCGCAGATAAACGGGACAGTCATGCTAAGTGTGAGTATGTGAGTATGCCCTAAGTCTCACTTTCCTGTTACGTCCCTATGAAGGCCGTCTGGTCTGACTTTAGAAGTTTTGCTCCCCTGCAGTTTAAATATTTAGAAATCTGGAATTTTCCCATTGTAATACAGTCGGATTTTGCCACTCTGTAACTTGATGTCAAATTATTTATTATAATAAAAACGCTGGCAAACACTGCTCAGACGTAAGAGCCGGTTATCCAGCAAAAAGCAGGAGACAGACCATATCTCATGGGGCATGACTGGCTGAGTCTGTTTCATGGACTGTTTTACATCTAAAGACCAAGACTGTGTTTGACGTCATTTGCGAATTAAGGCATTTCTACCTGCAATAGTCTTTGGGGCTGTGGAGCTGCTTTCTCAGAGCATGTGGTGATGCTTTTGTCTAGGAGCCTGTTTTTCAGTTCACACAGTCAATATGAAAGACTCTATTCAACCAGGGGTCATGCTTTGATGAACATAATCATTTTATTTATTTACGCGAGACAGCGTACTGACAAATTCGGTTAGAACACGGTACAGAACAGGAGGAAGGCTGAGCCGGTGTGAGTGTCTGTTACATAAAGCCCAGCTCTTTACATTACCACAAGGAAATACAATGTTTTTGTGATAAGTGGGTGGAAACGTGGTACCCCGAACTGGGCCATCTTCTGGGGTTTTTCTGCTCTTCTCTTGATGGTGTTTATAAGTCACTGATTGCCTGTGCGTCCAATCAGTCATGCACCTGCTTACGATAAATACTTAGAACAAATATAGGCATGCCATTCCAGCCAGGCCATGTGAATGTAATCACTTCTTTATAGCTCTGTGTCTGGTTCGTATAACAAAGCCAGCCTTAACGTATGAACATTGCAGTTATAGCAATTCCGGTCGCAGTGCTACGTTTATTACTCACCGTGCATCTCCTGACTTACAAGCGGCTCTACTATAGAGTATTTCTTTGTTCTATTAGGGAGATGGATGGCATCATAATGAGGGATTCGGCTCAGGCTTGTGCTTCTCGAAAGCAGCCCTCACAATTACAGCGTAAGCGGGCAGGAGCCTGGAGAGACGCACACAATAATTACAGCATGTAAGACTATAAAACACGGCAGCTCAGGCTGCATGCTGCACTGAATGACCATGCCTGTGAGAGATGTATTCTCTTGTTAGACTAAAGTGGTTATACAGACTTTACAAGTGCAGGCTAACTCTGTCTAAGTCAAGATATGAACTTTGTTTTTACCTCTCGGGGAAAGGGGTCCCTTTAAATCACACTATACACTAAGCCACTAAAACACTTCACCAGGGGCATATTTGTTGTTTCTGGGGCCCTACTCAAAAAAGTCACTTTGGGGCCTTGCTAGTGTAGTGACTGTTTGTATCCAACAGGGGGCTCCCAGACACAAATACCATATGAGCAGTGGTAAAGGCCATCGCTGCTATTAACCAAAACATGTCTATGTCTTCCTCCCTATCTTTGCATCTAAGCTGATTAAGGAATACATCCGACACATTCACTAATTATAACCGCCCGGGCTTCTTTACATGAATGACGAGAGAGTTTTCTCAGTGCTGGAGTAATAGTGTTTGGCTCGTCTAACCACGTGCCCGTGCTGTACGTGTGCTGCCAGATCACGCCCGCTACAGCGCCTTTAAACTGTCGCAATGCATAAATTTAGTTTTATTCTGAAAAACACAGTAATGAAAGGCTTCAAACAGCAGGCAGGTAATGATGCCTCGTGACATTACATAATGAATTTCCATGTCGTGCATTGGAAGCTTTAATGTTCAGGGGATTAAAACAGCTTGTTTTAATTTCCGTAAATGTCTTCATGCGGAAACATTAGAAAATGGCTCCAGTGTAATAATGTTTTTGTGCACAAACTTTGTTCCAAAGTGGGCCATAAGCAAAGCTGTCATGCCAAATAATGATAAGCAAAGCTGTCATGCCAAATGACGATTAGGCATGGAAACGATTTTGCGGTAAGATCACTAACATTGATGCAGGTACTGAGGACATATAAAGGCTAAGATTAGAGCAAAGCAATGAGAGATCAAGGTAGATGTGAAGCTGATTAATTGTCATTTTTGATGCACCACAGCACACAACATTGAAATGTGTCCTCTGCTTTTAACCCATGTGACATCATGACACAGCAGGGGGCAGCTACGTGAGCACCCGGGGAGCAGTGCTAGGGGACAGTACTTTGCTCAGGGTACCTCAGTGGTACTTGCTGGTTGGGGACTTGAACTGGCAGTCTTTTGGCAGTCATGGTTGTGTCCCTGACCACTACACCACCTGCCTGCCCCAAAAATATTAGTCTCTGTCTTTGATGGTCAGCCTGATGACCATCTGAACATTTTTTTTTTTTTGTGATAATTGTTAATTTCTGGGAAAAGTCTTTTTTATCCTGCTCTCAGTGAGACACACACATACAGGTGAGAGCAGGCTAGGGTCACAGCATAGGGTCAGGCAGCTCACAGTGCCGGGGGGGTTAGGGCCCATGGACAGGTATCTACTCTATCGCAGCCAGGGGATGAACTGGCACTGTTCTGCCCTCTGAACCACACACTGTCACGGTTACGGCGACCGCGGGGCATGATGCAGGCAATATTCACAGGGCTCCAGAACAAAAAAGGGGTTTGTTGGGAACGGAAATCAAAACTGGGAAAAACTACAAAAGAAAACAGACCACGAGGGGTCACAAAAAAAACACAGAAGAAGCTAACTAAGAAAATATAACTGAAAACAGGGGCTACGCTAAACAGGTACAGAAACCATACAACC
>JAODKM010000040.1:13705105-13720918 GCA_026780845.1 Petrocephalus sullivani | reverse complement strand
AGGATCTTAAGGACTATGATATATAAGGACTAGGATCCTGTCCAGGGGGTCCTGTCGGATAGGATCAGGATCTTAAGAACTAGGATATATAAGGACTAGGGTCCTTTCCTGGGTGTCCTGTCAGATAAGATCAGGATCTTAAGGACTATGATATATAAGGACTAGGATCCTGTCCAGGGGGTCCTGTCGGATAGGATCAGGATCTTAAGGACTAGGATATATAAGGACTAGGGTTCTTTCCAGAGTGTTCTGTTGAATAGGATCAGGATCTTAAGGACTAGGGTATATAAGGACTAGGATCCTGTCCAGCGGGTGTCCCTCTCTTGTGCATATGCTACCTAGCATGCATGGACAATACTAGAATTTTTTTAAGGTGGGAGCCACAAGAGGGGCCAAAATTCATGCAGAGGGGCAGACCTTATCTTTAGCCAATAACATGTTTTGAATTGGTGAGTGACGGGGGGGGGGGCACTCTGGGGGCCAATCAGCTTTCAATCTGGGCCGGCACCCCAGCAGCCTCGCCCCTGCATACACCCCCTGCTAGGACAAGCTCCTTGCTATCCTATGGCTGGTTGACGGAGGATCTATTCAGAAAAATCAGGCTAGTTTATGCCTGACCAGGACCTACCCCAGGCAAAGTGGTCAAATATGCAAAACACAAACATGCCTATTGAACATCGAGGGTTCTCTGTTTATACTGAAGAGCTGTCAAAAAAAGTCAAGGACTCAGACATTAGTACCCTCAACTGGTTAAAGTGGAGTAAATTCACAATATGAAGTGTAATTAATGAATCATACTCCCCCTCTCTCCTGGTTACAAAATCATCATTAACACTCACAGACTTTACTAAACTTTTAGATGATTAGACTCCTTTTAGAGAGACCTGTTCCAAAGATCCATCTTAATGACAACATAGCTTCTCTCGTTATGCTACCATTCAGAGTCCGCATCTAGCAATAAGGAAACACATTTAAGTAATGGTTACACTTTAATAAATGATCTGCCGGACAGGATGTTGCAATTAAAAAATTACCAAGCGCATTAAAAATGCACAGATGGTTGGTTTGGTACATCTGTTGAATCCTCAATCACTCTGTCGACCCTTAATTCAATCATCGGGGGGAGGGGTGCTTTTACACTGACTTTGCAATTAGAAGCTAATGATCTCTGACCGCTTCAGTTCACTCTGTCATCTAGAAGTGTGATGTCAGCTATTATTAATAAAGCGACACTCTTTTAGGAAGGATGCGGTAGAGTGCCACACAGAACCGCAGCGGGATGGGATGGATCACAGGTGGTCAGTGCACCCCAATCAGCTTTTTTCTACTGATCCATTCTCAAGAACCCTCAGGCCACACTCTGAAGAAGGTTGAAGAGGCCAGAGATGATTGAGACAGACGAGGGACTCGAGATGCTGCGGGGAATCTGGGCGGGAGAACGGATGACGGTGTGTGATGTTTTATTTATTATTTAAGATGTATACACAGCAGTGCTCTAAGACCACAAGGGAAGCTCCTCTTCCTCAAATATGTCAGAAAATGAATGTTCAGATGTGCACTATTGTATTGATATTGCTTTTAGTAAAAGTGCGCTAAAACGTGTTCTACGTAATGACCAGCTCGTTCAGAATCAAATATTTCCCGTAGATTGTCTGACGCTATTTTCTCCTCACGCATTTCCGCGACAGCACAGTGCATTAAACCCTATTGAAGCGCAGCTTCCATGGACTTCTATGGCACGGCACAGAACAGCTTTTATCGCTGCAGAGAAGCTAGACGCTTATTGGATAAATGCAGCAAAATCGGCACTTCCAGAGAAGCTGGAATCGAGTGGGCCGGCCAGGGCGCTGGGCTGATGCATGATTGGAGGAACTGTCTAAAGGGCGGAGCGCCTTTTTGATAGACAGCAACTTTAAATATACATCGGAAATGGAGCGATTTCAAGCGCAGTCCCATGTGGATTTGCAAGTGAAGTCATAAGACAATCTGCTGCACATAGTGTGTTATTTGCTGATAATATAAACAAATATATAAATCATTCTTTAAATAAAAAAAAATATAATTATAGCATTCTCGAGTTTGCTCCTTGTTTCAGCTTTGTAAAGTTCGTTCATTCATATAATAGAATATTCATATAATTTAATGATGTAGGTCTAAAATGAGCCTCCCCTGTTTGAAAGACTAGCAGCCGCCCCTAATACACAGTATACAAGTGGGAGCACAATGCTGAAGGAAGGCGCCGGAACACAGCCAGGCTGATTCTGGGACAGTGGTGCCAGGCTGGGCTGGAATGGTAGGGTGCAAACGCACTGTGAGGAGTTTGCAGCGACATCTTAATGGAAGCACAGTGCCATCGGTGAGCACACAGCCTCACCCACCTCCGACTGGCCACTGAGGGCTCACACTGCCTAAGTATAAATACCCACAGTATAAATACCCGCAGTTCTGACAGCACTGCTTCGGTTTCTCCGAGTTCCTGTGTGTGATTAGTCCCACTTGACAGCTTTCTAGGCTGTACCAAATTTTCCCTGGTTCGAGATTAATGGTCGATGTCAACGAGACCAAGAGGGACCGAACTCCAAGATTGAACTAAATAGGGTTCTGTTTATACTCTTGGCTTGTCAGACCACATAGATTTCATCTTAGGTTTGGGACACGCACTAAATCTCTGAGGGGGATTCCCCACCGGGTACATCAGGGCAAAGACGATGTTCAAAGGAATAGTTTTACAGTCCTTTTAACCCCTAGAACCCGACAAAGGTAGAATGCATTGATTTTCGCACCCATTATTCTCAGGCTCATAAATCTGGGTAGCTATAACACACAGACAAGAATCGCACATCTTTGGAATCGAGAGCAACTACCTAATCCAGCTGTCTAACACATTGTGCGTTAAAATATTAGTAATCCTGTTCGCAATAAGGCAGATATTTTAAACATTTTACACCAAAACGCAACCCAGGATCATAAACTACAAAGTATAAACTATAAAAATAAACTTTAAGTAGTGTCTGCTGAAGATAAGATACAATAAGGCTGGGGGCCGTCCCCCGATCCGTCACAGGTTATGTACAGGTGGCCATTTAGGGATATCAGTTCATCAGACCTGCACAACTCAGGAGAATATGCGAGCTCAGGGCACAGATAGGTAGAGCAGGGTCGGGATTCAAACCCTAAACCATTTCCGTTTCCAAACATAAGACAATTCCCTCTAGGCCATAGTCTGCACACCTGGGGCACTGGTAATCACATTCCGGGTACGCCCTCAGAGCCGCTGGAGTAATTATGAGTGTGCGATGCAACAGCAAATCCTACACTGGCACTCGAGCCCCGGTAGTGTGCTGTATCAGAGGAGAGACGGATCCGTTTCAGCACGCCCTGGGGGGGAGCGCATACTGAGAGTCCATACGGCGCCATCACTGGGGGAGAACGTGGAGAGTGTCAAGATGGCACATATAACTAATACTCTTGCTGTCAGTACTTAGCTGTTATAATTCTGTTATAATATATAACATCATGACATTTTTATACAGAATATAAAAGACAGAGTGGTTGTCATACATCAAATTAGGCAAACAGCAGGCTTTCTCGCACCAGTACATTTTATCACTTTTTTCCTGCAGTTTACTGTCTCTAGCATCGAGTCAACAAATCAACAAGCTGGCTGCATGCATCATAGACCCAATTCTGACAAAACTGCTTAAAATGTCATTTAGCACTAATTAAGACATTACTATAGTAATTAAAGTACTTAACACTTGCAGTATTCAGGCCTATATTATTTAAGGAAACAAAACTCTTTATGCAACCTTTTTTTTTAAAAAAAAAAAGACATAGCCTAACAGATTACCAAGATTCTCTAAGCCAGCAAAACCACATTTATCAGATATTGCAGTGTGTTACAGTGTCTCCATCTCAGATCTTCCATTTTCATTACAGATAAGTAGCATTAGTTCTCAAAGACTTATGCTTACATGTTCAGCAGATGGTTTTATCCAAAGCAAGATGTAATTGAGAGGGCAGGGTCAGCCACTGCCTGGAGCGATTGGGGTTAGGGGCCTTGCTCAGGGGCCCAATGGTGACATCACACTGAAAGGAGCCTTTTGATTTGCCATTTGCACAGATACCTTGGAGCACTTATCTTTGCTCACCCCATCTTGCTCTGCATGAGACACACATATACTGTACAGGTGAGAGCAAGTATGGGGGAGTCAGCGTACAGTGCCTCAGGAGATGGGGGTTAAGGGCCTGGCTCAAGGGACCTGGGACATGTGACTATTTGGCCAAGACTGGGGCTCAAAGGCTTAGCTTGCTGAGCTACACACTGCCCCCACGGGATAGGAACCAGCGAATTTCCAATGACAGGCACATGAGCTGACTGACTGAGCCACACACCACCCCTTTGACCTGATTCATAATAGGTTCTGCTGGCTTGTGCCCCATGCATTCTGCCCTGTGCTATCTGGGATGCGACTGGCTTGTACCCCATGCATTATGCCCTGTGCTATCTGGGATGCGACTGGCTTGTACCCCATGCATTCTGCCCTGTGCTCTCTGGGATGTGACTGGCTTGTACCCCATGTATTCTGCCCTGTGCTACCTGTGATGTGACTGGCTTGTACCCCATGCCTTCTGCCCTGTGTTACCAGGGATGTGACTGGCTTGTACCCCATGCCTTCTGCCCTGTGTTACCTGGGATGTGACTGCCTTGAGCCCCATGCCTTCTGCCCTGTGCTCTCGGGGATGTGAGTGGCTTGTACCCTATGCCTTATGACCTGTGTTACCTGGGATGTGACTGGCTTGTACCCCATGCCTTATGCCCTGTGTTACCTGGGATGCATTTCCATCATAAGTCGGGGACTACTTATGTATGTGTGTGTGTGTGTGTGTGTGTGTGTGTGTATATATATATATATACTGTATATTAGTATATTTATTTTTTTATTTATTCATGAGCCTACTTATTGGGCCCTATATGTGTGTGTGTGTGTGTGTGTGTGTGTGTGTGTGTGTGTAACATTGAAAGAGAAATGGACAAAAAGGAGAAAAGTTATGGGAAATATTAGAGGAAACCCAAAGTCGGCTAAAGACTTTGAAAGTGGGGCAGAGAAATACCTTTCAGCAGGATGGTGATCCCAAGAACAGGGCCAGAGCTACAATTGAGCAGCTTAAGAATAACAAAGTCAACGTCCTTTAATGCTGCAGTTCCGATTCTGCCAATCCTATTACGGATTTGGGAGGAAACATTCAAGCCATTCGTAAGCATCGCCACTACGAGCTGAGGGACCTCCAACTAATCTGCCAAGACGGATTCCCGGAAGCTGCCAGTGTGCTCGGTCGAGTAAGGAACACCCCCCAAAGGGCTTGTACTTGTAATTGCTGTATATTATAATGCATCGTACAAAGGGAATTTCATACGCCCAAAAGCTTTCCCTGTAAATAAAGCTTGGAGATATCGAGGACGTGTCCACGTCATGTTTTGTGATATCAGAGTAAACATTTACTTTGAATGCGTTGCTTTATTGGAATACAGTGAGCTTGATGAATTACTTATTTATGTGCCATTTCATACATCAGTTCATACGTGGGTATTGTAAACCATCTGCATGGTGAACTCTGTCTGTCATCAAATGCGTACTGTGGCGTCATACTGATACTTATTGAGATTTACATAGTGCTCCCAGACTGCTGCTTGCCAGGGCCCTAATAATATATGTTGATGTATTTCTGATGACCTCTCCGTGATTGCTTTTTTCTTTTGAAGGGCACAAATTGTGAGCCGGAGAAAGAGGATTACTCTGGCATTGCATTTGTAATTGTTCTGGGGATATTGGTGGCGCCGCAGATCCTCCGCATGGGTACTGGAAGCTCTGGAAGAAGCAAGCCGGCCCTGACACCCGCCCCCGGGACCGAGGCCCGCCCCTTCTCCCTCCTTCTCTGGCTTTGGTGACGGCCCCCGAATTGCGCGGTAACAGCTCTGAAGCGAAGCCACCGTTATCTCATCATGCCTCTGTGCTCTCGATCCATCAAAAGCCATGGAAGGATTTACCTCCGAGCCTGGCATGATAATAAAGGCCCTCCTCCTCTCTACCGCACAGTGCCCCCAAACGGGGCAAATTAGGGCTGCATCAAGTGGGGGGAAACAGAAATTAGCAGCAGGATTAACATGCAGCTGCTCATTTGTGCAATTAACCTTGGAGACTTGGAAAGGGTTCGGAGATGATGAAATTGAATAGACACAACTCTGTTCAGACCATTTTTTTTACAGAGAAGAAAACAGACCTTCGTGGCCTGACTGAAATATCGGAAACGTGTTACTTAATGTCATGCCCTGCCCGGCAGATCCTCCCGTGTGCCACGCCCCCTCGTTTCCCTCGTGCAGATCCTCCCGTGTGCCACGCCCCCTCATTTCCCTCGTGCAGATCCTCCCGTGTGCCACGCCCCCTCGTTTCCCTCGTGCAGATCCTCCCGTGTGCCACGCCCCCTCGTTTCCCTCGTGCAGATCCTCCTGTGTGCCACGCCCCCTCATTTCCCTCGTGCAGATGCTCCTGTTCCCAGCTGTTTGGTGTTTTGCAATCAGCGTTTCCTGTATTTAGTCCGCCCTAGTCCTGTCCTCCCGGTGGGGTTTTGTCTATGTCTACGTCGCTGTCTAAGCCTCGTACGCTAGCAGTCACACTCGCTCCCGTTTTGTCCGCTGTATTTACCTTGTTTACCCTAAATAAACGCCCCTTTGAAGGGCTAAACCCTGCAGCCTGCATCGATGGGTCGTAAATCCCGCTCCTGGCATGACACTTAAAGGTATCAAATTTAATGCAATATAGTTACCTTCATAACTAAGATAGGTATAAGAGTTAATAAAGAATTACCGCATTTCCTATTGACAGTCATAAGGTACTGTAGTGTTGACGCGCTCATCTACAGTGCACCATAGACACCTTCATAATGCAATATAATGGTCGGTGTAAGAAATAAGGATGCTTTGTACTGCATTATATATTATGCATTATAGATGTTTGCTTCTTAATGCATTCTGGGATGTGAGGGGTGTGTGTATGACAGGGATGAATTCTGTGGTGTGGGTATGACAGGGATGCATTCTGGGATGTGTGTATGACAGGGATGCATTCTGGAATGTGATGGTGTCTGTATGACAGGGATGCATTCTGGAATGTGAGGGTGCCTGTATGACAGTGATGCATTCTGGGATGTGTTTTCATTAGTTCGTTAGCAGAAGGCCAGGCCCTTTAGAGGCCAGACAGTAGTTCAGTAACTCATTTACTACTTACAAATCATGAACAAATATAGTAACTGATTTTGACTGATTAATGATGAAGAAACATGGGATCGGTACATAACTAACAATATGTTTCTGATTAATACACTAAGTATGAGTGTAACTATCTCTGCCTTTTCGCTATGATACCATTCAATACCCAAAAATACATGGGCTGGAAAAAAGGAAGAAAACAAATCTAAGAAATGATGAGAAGGAAACAGATCAATATACCAGGAAAATAGGCAAACAAGACAGAGATGGGTACCATGGGCGAGAAAACAGCGAATTAAACAAAAAGTCTAATTACTGTTCATAATCAGGTTCGACAGACTGTAGTGCTTTTGTCAAGCTAATCTAGGCGATAGAATGATAGGAAGGCGGGTCATCTTCCAATTTCTGTTCCTGGCAGGTGGTCCGTGAGCCGCCGCGGAGGGTGGGGGAGGGACGACGGCGGGAAATGCCATTTTATAACCTTGACATCCATTTGGGCACATTTCCCACATTTATAGATTTTGCAGAAAATCTGGAGCATAATTGAATTGGTCTGGGCTGGGGGCCCAATATGATATGTTTTCATGGGGCCCAAAACCATTACCCACACCCCTTCACACACATAGACACACACAGACACACACACAGACTTGCGTACCTACCTAAATGGGGACCTTCCATTCATTTCTATGGGAAAAACCCTAATCCCAATCACAACACCCTTAACCCCAACCCAGCCCTAACCTTAGCCATAAGTAACCAACCCAAATACAAGACTTTTGGAATTTTTACTTTTTTGATTGATTGCATTCACAGGTTTTTATAAAATTGAGGTTTTCCAAATGGGGACCTGAAAAAAAGGATGGTTTTACCACACTTTGGGGACATTTTGGTCCTCAAATGTGATCTATGCAAACCCACGCACACACACCAAGCCACTATCTAAACATTTGCTCACCCTTGGAGCACCTGGAAACAGGCGTGCCAGCTAAGGGCAGCTCTCTCATTATATAACAGGACTTGTAATCGCTGGTTATCAGGGGTACATGACAAGTGCCTATTTGCTTTAAATTAGAGTGATTAAAGGAAAGGACACATGAGCAAGTGAGGGGTTGGGGGGCAGCTGCCAGCGCCTCATTATCATGGCTGAATAATGTAGCCTTCGCCAAAAAGAGTGATGTGATTGGCTTTCATGCTGTATTTAACAGTGAGTTTGATTCGCCAGGTTGCCGTAGTGCCAATGCCACAGCCCCCGAATCAGCTGCTAACATCAGCCTTCTGTTGGGGAGCAAACCCCTCCCATTCTCCACTGCAGGCATCACAAAGAGGATGTTTATCTACAACAGAGCCATTTCTGCTATGATGACCAGCCAGCAGGGGGCGTGCTGGAGGGGACAGGTAACAGCCCAGGATGGGCTGTCGCCTTCTGTTCTCCATCAGGATGCCTGTAGAACCTCACCGTGTTGACTGAGAATCAGCGACGGTTCGTAGCTGTCACCATGCTGGTTTCTGAATTCTCATCCATCAAGCACGTTCCGAGCTAGATTCATAAACAACTCAAATAATTCCCTTTGCATTAACTTTATTAAAGTCTTGGTTTGAGCACAGGACACAATAAAGGCCAAGCCATATTTATTTTAAAATACAACATATGGTATTATTATTTTTTTTTTTTTGTGAAGTGTCCTTGAGTGTTTGAAAGGCGCTATATAAATAAAACGTATTATTATTATTATTATTATAATAGAAGAAAAAGAATGATAATAAAGGGACATACAATTATTATATTATTTTTTATTCCACTTCATGAGTTGTCATAGAAAATCAGACGTAAAAAGCACTCATTATTCAGTTCCATGGCTAAGTAATCTGAATAACAATGTGTTTCGTCCTGAGTAACAAGGAGAGACAGGCCGGGAGAACAGAGCAGCTCAGCCTCCCAAGCTGCCTGCTCACCATCAAAAGTGAAGCTCCTTCATAATCCCTCTTGAATGTGGCCTTCTGGTTAGCTAGCTGGTAACCCATGGAAAGGATTGGCACATAGGCGTACGTATGACTGTGATGCATTATGGGATATGTCTTCATTAGCTTGTTAGCAGAAGCCTAGGCCCCTTTGAAGCCAGATAGCGGTTCCCTGCTCTGCATATCCTTTGAGGAGCCTCAGGTGGCGCTGTCCTGCTGCCGTTTGCACTACCCCCCATTAGCCACCCTCCCTGGGCGCCGGTCCCAGTGTAAGCTGGGCCAGACGTCTCCCTCCCATTCGCTCCCACTTCCCATGACTGGCCGTACCAGCTATCAGCTGGATGCTCCAACACAAACTTCTCACTCTTTCACCTCCGGTCCTTCTTATGCATGCATGATCACCAGCTCTGTTTAAACCATTAAAAAGATCACGACTGTAAGAAAGTAGTGGGTGGTGGGCTCTTAGCATGCTGCTGCAGCATGGACAGCAACTCATCAGGGAGACTCCAGCGCTGGACTGACCCTGGGTGCAGGGATGCAGAGTAAGTGTGGCAGCTTTGCTGTGTTAAGTCCAGTGCTGCCTACGTGCATGTGTAATTGCGCTTATGGGGCAGCGTCTGGCTTACTGAGCTAAACCTCTGGGCCTGTGATTGGGAGGTCACTGGCCCCAGAGCCAGGCCTTTGGCAAGGCCCTTGGCCCCCAAGCTCCTGTAAGTGGCTGCCCTTGTGTGTCATGAGGGAGCAAAACTGGTTGGTGGACGGAGAATTTCCCCACGGGGATCAATAAAGTCTTGATTTCATATATATTCTGTTTATTTAATTTAAATAATTCGTATTTCGTTAATATTTGTTTTTAGGACGTTCCGCTTACTTTTTATATTTGTTTAGATAGATAGATAGATAGATAGATAGAGATACTTTATTTATCCAGAAGGAAATTTTGTTTGCACTATTTTTGTTTGTCTGGACTTTTTTACGTACCTCGCTGCTGTATGCGCAAGAATTTCCCCCCTGGGGTCAATACATTTTATCTTACTTCCAGTCTTTCAGGATTTCCGGATAGTCTTCGGGTAAAAGTGGGCTAATGTGCATTAATCTCCCACAACCCCCAACCTCAGCCGTCTTCAGCCTTTCCACTGAGCTGTTTTCACAAAGGTAAGCTCCGTCACGAGCGCCTTGTTTGTTGGACCCCCTGCGGGTGACAGGCCTCTCGATAGCAGCGGCTATGGCTAACGCTATTAAAAAACTCCTTTGCCTTGCTGAGCAGGAGTGGAAGACCCCTCCAGGCCCCGTCAGATGCAGACTGCCTCGCGGCAAAGTGTGGCACCCCGACACACACACACCACGTGGGCAAATGTGTGTGCAACATAACGGCTAAGAACCGTGACTCGTTTGTGTCTTAATGAAGATTTAGTGGGTCACTAGCACACAGGCAAAGAGGCTCATATATACAGAAGAATCAATTTGCGCAGCAATTTCCCATGAACACGGCTATAAAATCTTTCATGGCGACAGGAAGGACCTTCTCACAGATTAAGACTCTTTAGTTTTCAGGTCTCTCCTTAAACGGTTTCCTGTTATGTTTATGCAGCTCCGACTTAATTTTGTAGCATATTTTTGGTTTCTTCAAAAACTCACTTTCACCAGTACAGCACTGTTCTGTGCCAGACTCAAAGAAAAAACAAATCTGTTTGCAATTTAGATAGTTGTTAAGTCAGTACGGTGGAGGTTGAGGAGGTAGTGAACGACGGATTCTCTGACTCCAGCCTTTGTTTAGTTTGTTAGGCTGTTAGACTGACATTATGCTGTTTCATTAAGAGTTAGCATTCAGGTTTCCACTAAGAGCCACAGAGGCCATCGATTAAAGCTGAGCTTTTTATTGGTTTGGAGGGTCCTTTAAGCTTAGCTATTATCTTAAAGCCTTCGGAATTCTCATGTCCGCCCTGCAGGGCCCATCTCCAGTCAATGGGGCCTACACAGGTTTTTATTTCCATAGAGCCCATGAATCCATACTTAAGTTTCATATTTTGATTGGCTATTAAGTCTTATTTGTCGTTTGCTAAAAAAATCCATGGGCTTCTATCAGAAAGATAGACAGTCTGATTCTGATTTAAGCCCAGTGAATGGAGGTCCTTGCAGATAAAGCCAATTTTTCATAAAAATCTTTTTTCTTCTCCCAAAAGAATTTTCTCTCCATTTACATTATATTCTATCAGCGGCCTTTGTGCTCTGCCATTTCCTATCAGAGCCCGGCCATGACTGAGGATCAGAATAATGCCGAATTAGGTGGCGGTTACAACATGTAAATCTCATCAAAACGTCCTCCTGAATCATACAATCGGCCCCCTGCTTCCCCCACGGTTGCACTGCTACACTTGACCTTTACATTCCTTGATCCTGGTGGATTTTACAAGGATTTTTGATAAGTACAAGGTCAATTAAAGGTGAAGGAGACACAGGCCATCCTATAAATAGCGTTCCTTTGTACATCCAGCTCTGCTTCTCTAAGGAGGGGCAGGCGCTCTCCTCTCAAAGGCAGCCCCGCCTGGCACTCTTGGGGCAGTCGCTCTCCTCTCAAAGGCAGCCCCGCCTGGCATTCTTGGGGCAGTCGCTCTCCTCTCAAAGGCAGCCCCCCCTGGCACTCTTGACCGCCGACACGCATAATTATGGAACAAACCCTTATTTCCTGCGACCCCAAGGGCAGGTTGGCATTCTCCCTTGCCGGCTGTGCGGTGTCGCACGTTTTCCTGTCGCCCCCCCCCACCCCAACGTGATTAATGTGCAGCGTGATCTGAGCGACGCTGAGTCAGCCGCCCCGCCATCTCACACACGCCAGGCTGTGGTCGGGGGCCCCTCCTTTGTTGTTCGCTCGCAGGTGTATCCCCACTCCATCAGTGCCCCTGACAGTGGGCCCGGTGGGACTCCCCCGCTCTGCTCCTCTCCTCTCTTTTTCCTCTCTCACCTCCCATCCACTCTCCTGCTAGGCTGTCCCTTTGTTTGCCTCCCGTGTCTCTCTCACCAGCCTGCTGCCCTTCCATTCCGCCCTCCTTGCTCCATACAGGATGCTCAGAACCCGAAGGAGCAGGGTACTGGTCCTGCTTCTTCATCTGCGAGGGCTTAAGCATGACATGCAGCAGTGAGATGCTTCCAAAGCTCTGCTAATTAACACTCTAATACTTGGCTCAAATGTATTTGCACGATGTTTGGAACCAGACAGACTCGCCTGCAGTCAAAACCCACCAAAATCTGTAGCTACAGATCTTTCAAAACCCCTTTGATATCACATTCCCTTCCTGAATCTCTCAGTATCAGTCAGATGTTGGCATGACGCTCAACGTCTATCGTCTACACCGGAGGTACCCAAGACGTCGATCGTGATCGACCCGTAGATTGCGAAGATTGTCTTCGCAATCTACCCGCACTTTCAAAAATTTTTAGATTTTTAGATGTCAGCCTGACATCTGTCCTCCCTTTGGCTGGCTGACGTAACGGGCGGCCAGTCTGCTGTTATATTGTTACATTAGGTTACAATAACTGCTACTTAGCTCACTTCTCTTCTAACGTATCGTGACGATCCGACGGGTCACCACACAGAAAACGCGAATGCATTTCCAGCCATTGCAAAAGTCCAGCTCGCCTTCCAATTAATATATACTAAAAAGGGTATATAAAACAATGAGTCGGGGAGCCGGACTAAGTAAGAAACCATAAATGTATCGTATTGTGCTGTAAGGGTTCATGCAGTTATGCAAGGTTCGGCAACATAAACTTTATATATAAAGTGTACAGTATGTGTGTGATATATATATATATATATATATATATATAAATCTGAGAGAGAGAGAGAGAAAGCGAGCATTTTTAATGTAGGTAGATCATTTTGACCTGGTCAATTTAAAAGTAGCACGCAAGCCAAAAAATTGTGGGCACCCTAGTCTACACCGTAACCCAGCAGCTGGTTTTTTGGGAGGTCACTTAGAATAATACATACGACTCGTATCTCTGGCAGCTGGGCATCCTCCCACTACGAGCTCTCTTTGGGAAGAAGTTTTTCATGGTTTCAGGGCAAAATTACATGCAGTATTAAAGTATTAAACCACAAAGCATGAAACCAAGGCAGGCTTCTCCCTCAAAACCCAATTTTTTATTACCCCTCCTCAAAATCCCATTTCAAAAATCATGCTACAATTGAGTTACTATAATTTTAAATGACTTTGAACGAAAAAAAAAAAGATATTTGCAGAAACGGTGGATCTGTTCTACATTTGCATGGCTATTTTTGTGACACCCAAGGCAGTTATTAAAGTGATTATTTGACTTGAAGCTGTCCTTTGAAGCACGTATCAGCAGAGTGACTCCTTTACACCCTCGAAATATTTTTAAATTAAGATAATGCATCTCAATGAATTATACAAAAAACCCATCCATGCATCCAACAGCCTTAAAAAATGTCGTTATTCTTTCCGGCCAGGATATCAGATAGTGGTTAGGGTATAAGTGCTCCTTAGCATCTACTAAATGGCAGGCATCGTATTTTTAGAAAGACCCCAGAGCTTAACCATATTACCCATAATGCTTCACACTTACCTCATGAACAGTAAATATCCCACTATTCACGTGATTGGTGGCTCAGTGGGAAACCCTTTTGGCATCGCCGGGGTTAGTGAGACTAGAACCTGTTTGTGTATATGGAGTTCTCCCAGTGTTGTGGCAGTTTGTCCAGCTGTCCCATGTAAGGTGTTCCTATGCCCTGTGCAACCTGGCATAGGCTCCAAGCTCTATAAAACCACGGTAAGGTGGATGTCTATGTAGCCGGACATGGGGGCATGACCCTGTTATACACAGAGAAGTCATATAACCTCAAAGCCATAAATACAGGCAGGCCACAGGTTATGAACAAGAATCTGTTCCCCAAGTCTGTCTTTAAGTCTAAATTGTAGGTAAGGCAGAACAATAATAATACAGTATGATAGTAATAATAGTAATGCAGTAATAGGTAACTAAATGCGGTACTGTACTGCTGAAGTCACGCAATGATTTTGACGAGCGTCACAAAGCAGTGCGTGAGTTCATTATTGCAAAGTTTACAAACCATTGTATTTAACTCAAAATATTAATAAAATAGACTTTGGCAATCTGTTTGTGAATACGAGTTGCCCGTAAGTCTGACGTTCTTAAACCGAGGCCTCGCTGAATTCATGGATGGTGCTGATTATGGAAATCTGAAATGAGATGGCAGAACTGGACGTTACATATCTTTTAAACCTGCCACTCTCCAATTTTTCTTTTTTTTTTTTAATCTGTGTGATCCAACTTGGTTAACAGCATCCTTTTATCCTTGTCTTAGGGGGTGAAATCTGCTTGGCTGCCTCTCTTGCTCTTTATCTTATCAGCATACTATTAAAAAAAAAAAATCACCAGGGGTTTCCAGGACTACCACAGAGGCTAAACTATCACTAAGCTGTGGATAGAAACCAAGGGAGCGTCGTTTTCCAGTCCAGCCTATCCCCGGTATTCCTTATCTGTTCCGGACAGTCGCCCATTCATTGTCAGTAACTGCTTATCCAATAAGGAAGGTGCTGATCTGACAGCGGGACAGAATGCCAGTCCACCGCAGGGGACCCACATGCACACAAATTCACTAACGCAGACTCCAGGCCCCAGTCTGCCTCTGTAAGAGGAAAATTCACAGGAGATATAAAATCAGCAGACAGGCCTCAATGGGTGTGGAGGCAGCTTCCCTATCCGCAAGGTGTCCGCTTAACAATTATTTTGTTACATATTTATCATAATGATGTGAATGTACACCAGTACATTGTATCATACACAGAGACACAGCCAGACATCTTATCTACGAAGGGTAAGGCAATAACCTTCATTTGCGTACACCGTACTGCTTCTGCTTCCTGTACTTTAAGACAATGTTTATTCGGAATGTGCTCTGCTAAACAGAATTTGATTGAGAATCGTTGCTGCTACGCATTCATCTTGAATGTGAGGGATCTCTGATGGGGCTCACAAGGACACAGACGTGCTGGAAGTGATGAGACAGGGCAGTGAGCTGGCGACTCGGCGTCTGCCAGAAAGCCATAAAACAGAACTGACGCCAGCAGAAGACCATTCACTGCCTTCATGTGGAACACGCCTGTGTTGAAGCTACTGGATATTTAGAGCATTTACTATACAGAGGCGGGCCTATGGGGGGAAGGGAGGGGTCACACCTCTAGAGCCGCAGTCGGGAGCCACCCTCCCCGCTTGAACAGTTAATTGTGTCAGACTCCTGTGCTGCACCTTTGTGCTGCAAGACAGGGGCTGAGCCGGCACACACAAAGTAAACTGCTGCCCGCGTGAAACACAGACGCTTAATTAGAGGTCCTTATTTTCTGGGTTATTATGCTGACGACCTGAAGGCGTTTCGGCAGGAATGTGGGTGGATTTAAAATAAAGATCTCAGGCCCAATAATGTCTTCCATATTGTTCACCTGCAATATCGTACCCTGTACACTGACACCAAATCGGTTCCGTGGCTGCAATGGTGCACTCTGTATATATACACCAAATCGGTTCCGTGGCTGCAATGTTGT
>JAODKM010000040.1:13667047-13697832 GCA_026780845.1 Petrocephalus sullivani | reverse complement strand
GCATGTCTGAGCGTGGCTTTACAGCACAGCCCATCACAGGACTTACTGCGTGTGCAGTGATTTACCGTAACAGGCAGCTAGCCAGCAAAAACTGCCTGCCATACAGTATACAGCCCGCACTGCCAAAACAGAGGATGCCATGACAAAACTATGATGCTATTGCAAAACAGGGTACAATGCTAGTTAATAGGTTACCATAACTTCCCATATTTTTTTATTCAAAACAAAAGAAATTATGTAATAGAAGGAAAAAGTAACAGAAGTCTATAAACTACAAAAGACTTATGACTAGAAGTATAAAACCGAAGCAAACTATACATCAAGGAAAAATATTGACCGGACTATTGCATTTTCTAAAACATTCAGTGTTTGTAAACTATAAAATCGCACCACACAATATCAAAGAAAAGGGTGTAAAAAGTCAGCACAGCCCATGTCCCGCCGAGAACAGCGGACAGAAGGTGCAGCCGAACGTGGTGTGAAGTGGGGGGGCACACTCACCAACATCTACACTGTGCGGACGCGTTCGCAGGAAAGGAGCTTGCGATTCGAGGGGGCCTATTTTTCAGGGTGTGTCCTGTGAATCCTAAACAGCCCCATATAGAACACTCTCTGCACTATGAGATATCTGCATAAGAAGAAACCGAAATGAACAAAATCTGTTTATTACATTTTTTTGGGGGGGGGGGGGTATCCAAACAAATCCAGTCTGCTATAGCAGCTTTTACGGATATCTTCCGGGTGCGGTGAGCGCTGGTCTACACCTACAGAAAGAACTGATTGAAAAACGAGTGAAATGACTCGCACACCCACTCTGCATGGTGTCCCCTTGGTTTGAGAAGCTAGTGGGGCAGTAACAGGGGGACTGGTTGCTTTAGCTTTGACTTGAGTAAAAAGATCTTCCTACAGGATGTAATTCTACCATAACAAACTAAATGGATAAAGAAAAAAACACAGATTCAAGAAAGTGTCAGAATAATATGCAAACGACCCAGGAAAGTAACCTTCAAATAATTTAATTTGCTGCTTCACACAGGACATTTTTCTGAACAGAATGTCCGCAGTCAGGCTCGACATCCTCCAAACCACCCTGACTGTGAGCGGACAGGAGTCTCTGCCTGCAAGAGGCTCTGACAAGGAGGGAAGTGTGATTGTCAGTGAGCTCATGGTGTCATGAAACGGCCGCTGTCCCCTGGAACACCCCTATTGGAGCACATGACCGGCTACAGAAACAAACAGATATGCTTCTCCTTTCCGGGACCAGCTCTTGCAGTAAGGTCACCATGAGTCTGAAGCCCATCCCAGGAGGCACGGGGCGCGGGACAGGGCAGACACTCACCACGAGTCTGAAGCCCATCCCAGGAGGCACGGGGCGCGGGACAGGGCAGACACTCACCACGAGCCTGAAGCCCATCCCAGGAGGCACGGGGCGTGGGACAGGGCAGACACTCACTCGCATGCAAGCAGAGGTACCGATGCATGGAACTGCCGGCGGAAAACCACATAAACACAGGAAGTAAGCAAACCCCAAGGCCATCAAGGTATGAGGCTGCAGCAGCGCCCACTGAGCCTCCGCGCCATCCTGCCACCGGATCTTGGACGTCACTCAACTATGATACTCTGCGTTTGAGTCATAGTGGTGGAGCACTGGGGATCTGACTGTACAGTGAGGCCTGGTCATCAAAAAAAAGATGATTTCCTCCCTGTTCTATCCATCTTATAACCACTGATGCTTAGCGGGTGGCCTCACTGATGTAAACACTCGGTATGAACACACAGGAATATCCTGGAATCTGAGCATGGTGTGCCTCATTCGACTGCCTCCTGCCAGGTAGTGTAGGCAGATCTGCAGGCCACGCGTCACCCTGCTGTACCTCCTGGGCTGCCATTCACACCATCTGTCCCTTGGTGCCTTCCTGGTGTCAGCCCTCACCCCCTCCTGCCCCTCAGCCAAGCCCGGGCACACCGAATCGGCACGTCCTCCACAGCTGGGCGGGACGTCGGCCCAGCGACGGGAGGCCTGGCAAGCTGCCGCCTCCGTGACCCTGAAGATGCTGCGGATGTCCCCGACATGGACACTTGAAAAATAGCCAACATGTTGCCATGCTGAAGCACTAACAGCTCAAAATGCTTTCTTTGTTTCCCTGTCAGGTGAAAGCACACAAGTGGGAATTCATGGGGATGCTGATTAACACCAGCACTAGACAGAGACAGAGGGTTAAGCATGGAGCTTACTTCCTGTGCGTGACAGGAAATGACATCAGGCCGCTGCCATTTATTTCATCTGTGGCCGCATTTGCTAATGTAGTACCATTTTCTCCATTAGAAGGATGATCACTCTGAAGTTGTTATAGGCTCTCCTTGTCTGTAGCCCCTGCTCAGGAGCCCCCCGTGAAGGACCCCTAGACTGCCCTCCTGGGTGCCCGACCATTATAATCATAGTGACAGTCATGTGGCCAGCAGTGATGCTGGGCCTCTGCAGGAGCCCTAAATGTTTGGGTACAGCCTTGGTGTTTATGGGACTGCCCCCCCGCTAGGGTGACACATGCAGGTGAGGACGTTACAGCGCACTAGAGAGGGATGCAGCACGGGTGCATTATGGGATTGCAGTACATCACACATATTACCTTCCAGAAAGAGAGCAAAGGACAGCTCTGCAATAAGAGGGGAAAGAAATCGAGATCAGAGGGGGAACCAAGAGGAAATCATGGCACAAGTCTCATCACAGACAAATGCCCTTTTATTTTAGCAAGGTACCTAAAGGACCCAGGAGTGACACATGAAAACTGTTAGAGCATCAACCTGTGTCAACTCTTTTTCCACTGGCTGAACCTTGGCCGATGTGAGGCTGTGAAACTCTTGACTGCAGTTTCTAAACCAACTGCCAGATTACATAATTTCACCCATCCATCCATCCATCTATCCACCTAACCATTTACTCTGGTCATAGTCTCATCCTGCAGTCAGTCGCAGCAGTGTTTCCTTGTCACTGTCGCCTATGCCTTACTCTCTGGGGACATCGGGCAGGGACAGTGTAAAGCGCTTTGGGTCAATAATGTTGTGAAAATGCACTACACAAATGAAACTGAACCCTGGCCAGGATGTCAGTGTCACATTACATTTAGCTCTTAAGGAATGAACTGAAGTCATGCCGACATCAGCAGAAAGCAGCCATTAGATCAGACACTTACTGGATATATTAAAAGCATCTCTCTAGCTGCTGTTGGCTGGAGCTGCTGTTCTGGCTGGACTGTTCTTAACACAGCTTGGTCGGGTCACGACTCTGGTTCTGCTTGGTGGAGAGTATGTTAACGAGTGGCTCTGTCCCGTCCACGAAGCGGGGCGCCGGGCATCTGCTCGGGTCGGCCAGCTAAAGCGATGGCTCCAGTGAAGCGCTGGCCACAGGATTTTCATTAAGCATTAAGGCTGGCTGGCATGAAATTTCTCCTGCATCATCATCCATCTATCCGTCTGTACATCTATCCATCCATCCATCCATCCATCAATCATTTTCCTTAACCTGCACTTCATCATAGGAACCTGGAGCTTATGGCAGGAAGCACAGAGCACTAGGCAGGAGACACCCTGCATAATATTTCTTCTCCCCCTACAATCCACAGTAAAGCACTACAGAGTGTCACATCTGTCCACATCTGCAGAAAGCCACAGCAGGGTCCTAATCTCATGGGTACCAATCTACAGAATGTGCTTGCCCGTATCACATGTAGGCTTCTAGACTCACTGTGATTCTGAATTATAATGCTGCATTAATGAACGAGTCCGTTCTAGGGAGAGAGCTTTGCCCATGAAACACGGCCATTTTGAAAATCTAAATGAGGCTTTAACAAAAAAAACACCACACTTTGATAAATTATACAGAAGGCACCATGTGCACAATAAAAGCTTTTATCAAACTCGAGCGCCAGCAGCAGGTCAGCAAATGTTTGGACAGAGAAGAAAAGCTTTAATTGCCTAAGACTTGCAGCCGAGTGCCTGACTGGGGAAAAGCGGAGGATGCAGCCATTTTCCAGAGTGGCTCCTTGCTGGGCATCAGTGTGAAAATGGCCCCCTCTCCCTCCTGCAAATGCAATCTCTATTTCCAATTAACACCACAAGAAGGACATGGCTGGGAAAGAGTGTTATTAATACAAACAGCAGCAGCCCGGAATGGGCGGTGCTCAACGGAGTCCATGGGTAGGATTGAGAAAGGAATGCTTTGAGGTGACGCAAAGCCCTAAACAGGCTGCTCGCTCTACTGGGCACGGTACCTTCGAAGGCCCGAGCGGCGTCCACCAGGTGGGACCAGTCCAGGCCGGAGATGGGGTCCGGCAGTGGCATGAGCCCGGGGTCCGTGAACTTGGACTTGTCTGCCAAGGAGCCGTCAGAGGACCAGGCTTCATCTGGGGGGGGAGGGAGCTACCGTCAGGCCAGCGCGACCAGGGAAGCTCACCTTCTAATGCGAACTCCCACAATCCCCTGCTTCTGCAGCTTTGGCTGAGACTCAGCATACAGTACAGGATGCAAGCAGGCCAAAGCTCCTCAGAACAACAGAATAATAAGTTTCCTCTAAGACTACAAAAAATGTATAATCAATACAAATAAAACAATGCTTTATTTTTGTAACTTATATAAACGCATTGATGTAATTCAGCACATCGATATTTTCAGAAAACACACTGAAACGAGTTTGTCATTTAAAAACATCCTATAAATCCGCTGTAAATTTGAAGGTCGTCCAAAAAGCTTTTTTTCCAGATGTTATGAGAGACCCCCTGGCTTTTAACCGTGGTTGGACACGGCCGCGCCTAATGTGCAGATGCAGATTAAAGCGCGGTGCCGCGCGGCTTGCGGCTGACGGCCGGTGATTAACGCTCGAGCTGGGCCGTCGGCATTGGGCACCGATCCCACAGTCACTCTGATGGCGCCGCTGGACTCCGGCTCGTTTGGCAGCTTCCAGCTCCCGTCCGCGGAAGGTGAAGGGCATGAATAATGAATGAATCACACGCAGGCCTCATGAATGCTGGCCCGTCTCTCACCCGGGCGGTTGGGGGGGGGGGACCCTGCATGCAGAGCGGCCCTCTGGGGACGAGCAGTTTCAGAGAGGGATCTGGCTGTTCCAGGAATGGCACTGGACATGCTCAAAGGTTAAATTCACCGGGATGAGTGCTGTAGTGAGGCTGGCGAATCAGGGGTCCACCCCGCAGGATTCATCCAGCCGGCGGTAAATCAGCTGTCTGGGGTAATGTCCTCGTGCTTCAATCAAAAGGACCTCCACTTAGCCTGTGAAACAGCAGGAGGCGCTGAAGAGCAGCCATCGCAACCGGTGAGGGGGCCACTATATGCACCCAAAGCTCATCTCAAGGTCATAAGGTCAAGAGCCACACAGAAACCCAGACACAATCCCATCTCCCTGCGATAGCCACAAACGGGGGGTAGTCGGCAGACAGATCACGCAGCCGAGAGGCGCGACTGCTCGCTAAGAAAAAGCTGCCAAGGAGAACAGGTGACAAACATCACCTCGCAGCCTATTAGCTCGTGGGCACCATAGGTGGCCGGGCCATGTGCCAGGTAGCGCTCCGCTCACGTGCAGCGGCACACGGCGTAGGCACTGACACATGCCCCAAAAGCTTGAGTGAGAAAGAACAAATGGCCTTTTTATTAAGGCCGTTCTTTAAAAGGACCCGGCTCTTTCCCCTTTGGGGACAGGACGGGGCGCCGATCAGAAGATGGATCACATGGACGTCAGATGGTCTGGAAAGTGCCCCGTTAGCCTCTGCAAGCACTCGAGAGGGAGCCAATGGGGTCAGTGGGAGTAGGAGGTACAGTGTTCCCAGGAGGTACAGCCCTGTTCCTCACTCTGCAGTCTTAACAGTCCCTGGGGGTCTCGCCACACCCATGCAAGTTCATTATTATTCATACACTGCATATAATCCTGAATATATAATAATGCTATAAATACAAAAACAATTATATGACATATCCAGCATATGTATAATGCACAGGCACACATTTTCATATACATACACTATTCATCATGTTAATATCAGCAGACAGCAATGCAAGTACTCACTCCTCAGGTTGGAGGCGTGGCCAAGGGTGGGGCGTGGCGGGGGCAGCGTGCTGCGATAGGGCGGCGTGCTGCTGAAGAGGATGTCATTGGGCACGGCTTGGTCCAGGGCGGAGCCACGCGAGCTGCCACAGGACGAGGCCCTCCGGTGACTGCACACGCTCTCGTCAGACAGCGTGCGGTAGAGGGAGCGGCGTGGGGACAGGGTGCCAGCGGGGGCAAGCTGGGGAGGCGCGGAGATGCAGAATCGGTGTTAAAGGACCACTGGCAGAACATGAAGTACAGTTTCTATGGGAACGGGAGGTCGACCTATTGCCATATGTACAGACGGAGACATGATCACGTGGCTGCAGTCGAGGGGTCACTGCGGTGACAGGGGCCACAGCAAAGGAAAGCTGTGTGCGCCATGACTCGCTGTCACCACTCAACCCGTATCCCGGAAACGACAGACACAAATCAGGATGCCAGCATGACTTTTGGGTTTGGCTTCACCCAGGGCTACTGTGCACATGGCCATTACATAAACAGCACAACAGAGAGACAAAGTTAGCTGGTGTGGTTATGGAGCAAAGCAGTTTGTTTTGGATGCTAAAAACAGGATTCCGCTTCCTCAAGCATTTCGGACGCGCTTCTGAAAGGAACGCCCATAACTGATGTACATCAAAACGGAGCAGTGCTGACGAGACAGAGGCCTGCGTTTATGCTGACACAAATGTGTGGTAACATACAGTGTTTTTATTTTTAAACAAAGGCACGTTTAACACAGAAGCACGGCAACCCCCCACCCATCTCAACTAGGGAAAATCTATAAGAGATTCCTGTCCCTGAAGGACAATGAGAAGCCTGGACAAAGTGAAAGAAACTTACGGCTGAAAGAAAAAATAGCTTGTAATGGCTTTAGTTGCGAGTGACCCATTTCTAAATTACTTTTAATGATATGAATTTATTTAGCAGCCCCGTTTGTCCAAAGTGACGTCAGCCAGCGTCCCTGGAGCAGTTGGGGTTAAGGGCCTCGCTCAAGGGCTGAGCACTGAGCTACAATTCCCACCACCCTACCACTTTAAAGGAGCGTGGCATGGATCTTAAACTACATGGTACAAGTTCACCTTTGGCTTAATGTGCTGAATCTATGCCTAGAGTCTGACCGCCAGCTTGCACCTCTCACAGGGGCCTTCCAGCCTACGCAAAGGGCAGATTAGCTTTTCGCTAACATCCACACCCCATGCCCAAAGCATCGGGAAGTACGTCCGGTTTCCACGATGGTCCGATACATGGAAAAGGTTCTGAATCCTTCGTGGAGGGGAATCCTGGACCTTGGTATTGCCGTTTGCTGGACAGCATGACTATGAATGTGCAGTCCCTGAGCAGCAAATCAGTGGACGTGCTGACTGGACCAAACAGTGATGGATTAGGTGTATGGGACCCGGACTGGGCTACTTTTTGTCACCCTGACTCAGACATACTCATAAACTAAAACTGAAAATGTCCTAGAAATGACATGTGTCCTTTCTAACGGTGTAAAGCAGGAAGGGTAATGCCACAGAGAACCAAGTGAGCTGATTTCCCTTTTTGGTGACCAGGTTTACTTCAAGGTCTGAATGCCCACGGTAAGGGTAAGCATTAGGCCTTTAAAGGGGCTCCCATTTTAAGTTCCAGAAGCACTGGCGTAGTGCTGTAGAGCAGTGTTTCCCAACACAGCCCTCTGTGGCCCCCAGACAGTCGACATTTTTGCTCCCACCTATAGGCTACAGATATTGTAGGTGTCATACCTGTTGTGCTGAATGTGATGGTCATGGATCAGTGTAGTGTGCTTGAGGTAATTAAACTGCATGGCTGTGTTTAGCTAGCTGCAAAAAGCAATACTGGTCAACATGAGAAAGTTTATCTACCATACTACCATTTTTAATGGTAGAGAACGACAGTTCCCCATCTCCCAGTTTGAGAACTGGCGCTGATAATGGGAATCCAAATAAGAACACAGTGTTAATGCACCATGCTTTCTAGCTCACTGGCCACCATCCAGGACACCCAATTGGTGCAAAATTAGTGGCTATAAACCAAATCATTAAAGGCATTCAGATCCTCCGCTCTCAAGTGCGATGCAAAAAGCTCTCCACGGGGACGGGGAGGACAGGTACCATCAGGTACCTGCTTAGCCCTCACTCTCTCAGGAAATGTGTCCATGTAGTGTCAGCAGGCAGGGGGACGGGGAGGAGACCCGGCATACCATCAGGTACCTGCTCAGCCCTCACACTCTCAGGAAATGTGTCCATGTAGTGTCAGCAGGCAGGGGGGCAGAGTGAGAAAAGCACAGCAGCAATTAGGACCCACTTCAATGAGCCTGGCCTGCCTACCTTCCTCCGGCCATCCTCTTCGGCGACGCTGTCGGGCAGGATCATCTTGAGGAACTCCTCCTTAGACATGCTCGTGGGCAGCTTGGCGTCCCGCATGGCCGCATGCATCTGCCGGGGGACGTCCGTGTACAGCGGCCTGTGGGATGGCAGGGGGGAGAACGGGGGAGATGCAGTGAAGTCTGTCGACACGGTTCCGCATTTTTCTTTAAGGCATGGGCTCCAAATCAAAGCAGTTACTCACCTACGTAAATAATATTACAGGTGAACAATTTTAGCCTTAGGAATTAAGTGGTATTTATAATCAGTTTTACCAATATGTTGCCATCTATGGCTGTATATTGGGAGTATAACCGTGAAATTAATAAGAGGTAGGTAAGGCGAGGAGGGGGGGGGGTGACAAATGCTACACATCCTCTCTATTGCCTGGAAATGTTGTGCTGTGCAATACAGAAGACGGCTGAGAGGTCACAGTGAGGGCAGCATCGCCCCCTGCAGCCCAGTGCGAGGCAGAGGCAACTCAGGAGAGACGTCAGAGAAATCGAGATGGGTGTCAGGGTGCTGGGGCCAGGGCCGGTTCGAGCGGTGCCCACAGGTCGGCCGAATGGCCGCTGTCACTCTGACCCTCGTCTCAGACAGATATGCTGATGCAGAAGGGGGCACCCAGCGCTGATGCTGGAGTCACATGGAGGGATCTGCTGCTTGGGTCAGGATTAAGTGCAATACGATTAAACATGCCATGAAGGCTGGATAACCCATGGCATTAGACACGGGTCTTAGGGCAGATGAGGGCATGCTGTGTCCTGGGGGTCCAGACGGCTGGCATGTCCCAAACGAAAATATGTGTAGCTTATAGAGGGAACACGGTTTATAGAGTAGATGTGGCTCACAGAGGCGATGTGTCTCAGAGCGAACGTGGCTCATAGAGGGTATGTGTCTCAGAGCGAACGTGGCTCATAGAGGAGATTTGGCTCACAGAGGGGACGTGGCTTGTAGAGGGGATGTGGCTTGTAGAGGGGATGTGGCTTATAAAGGGGATGTGGCTGATAGAGGGGAAGTGGCTTATAAAGGGGATGTGGCTCATAGAGGGGATGTGGCTTATAAAGGGGATGTGGCTTATAGAGGGGATGTGGCTCATAGAGGGGACATGGCTTATAGAGGGGATGTGGCTCATAGAGGGGATGTGGCTTATAGAGGGGATGTGGCTCATAGAGGGGAAGTGGCTTATAGAGGGGATGTGGCTCATAGAGGGGACATGGCTTATAGAGGGGATGTGGCTCATAGAGGGGACATGGCTTATAGAGCGCACTACACACTGCAGTCCAGCAAGGGTGGGCAGCTCAGGGTCATCAAAAAGCGCCCACCTCTAGGGTAGATGCAGCTGAGTAGAGCAGTGGCGGCTGGCACTGGCAAACACAGCCATCCTCCAGAGCCTTAGTAGCTCCAGCACCCTAAAAGCACCGCCACAGGAACGGCACAGGGACCGTCGCTTCCTCACTCAAATCACCCCATCCTGTTGCTCAGCAAGGAAGATTTACTGTGTAATATGCAACTTTACTAGGGTATGGATTCCGAGGCAATCATTAAGCGGGGGGTAAGGGTCTGCGCAAGTCCTTTACAGGGCAGATTAGGAAATGCATAAATGAATTACCTTTCCCTCTACTATCCATCACTGCCGAGCCGAGGCTTCGGTCCCCCTCCCGAAAATGCGATTACGGTACTCACAATAGGGGATTTTTCCCACTCTGAGATGATGATAAACACGCCAGCAGGCGGGAGGAATAAGATTTGCTACGCGGCGGCTTTCGATGACCCAGACGCTGGTTTTTAACGATCACGCCGTAGAAAATGGGAGCAGCGAATAAGAGAGGTCCCCCCCCACCCCGGGTATGAGCGTACACTGCTACTTAAACTCACTGCAACTCAGAATCCACCCTTGAAAAGGTGCGCGGAGAGAGCGCAGGGGGGGATTGCAGTGTGTCAGATCCAGGTGGTGATCATTAAGGAACAGTGAAACAGCCCAGCCGTGCCGCATCACGGCGATCGCCGAGCTGGTCCGCTCCGGCCAGCGGCCCGCCTGCCCGCTCGACTGGGAAGCCAAACTGCCTTCCAGTACAAATTAGGACGGCGGCCGATGATTATCTCATTTTGTGTGATCCCACGAGAGCCCTCAGAAACCGCTTTGGAAGTGCCTTCCGATGGAGCAAAGCCGGACACCTCTGCGACTGCGGGCTGCTCTTTCCACTCCCAGTTCTGTGTTATGCTCCAGTGTTTGTGAGGGTTTCCTTTGGAATCTTCAATTTTCTCTCATGATATTTGATGATCTGGGGTAGCTAAAATACCCATAGAGTCTGACTGCCCAAGAATGTGTGTGTGTGTGTGTGTGTGTGTGTGTGTGTGTGTCCTGAACTACGGTGTCTTCGCCTTGTGCTCTGTTCCTTCCTGGGACAGACTCCAGGCTCATCATGACCAAGTACTGGATAAGCGATTTAGAAAACGGATGGATACTTGCTCAAGTGTTATTAACTTAAACTGAATGCAAAACCTAAATTACAGCATGAAATATTCTCAAAAAGAGGACTTCAGAGTTTTGGCTGACCTCATTGTGCATGTTTACCACTAAAAGCAAATTTGCAAAATGAAACAACCTCATCAGCAGCAATTATGGCCGCCCTGCCTTGCAAACACGGGAGGTCCTGGTTACCCGCAGAATTTCCCGCATGAATTTTATACACATACAGTAAAAGAAAAATGAAGTGTTTGGTAACTTGGTCGAATGAAATCCCCTTTTCTCCAGGGTTACACTCACCTGCACTCTGTCAACCTGTCAGCCTCCTCAGGTGGAGGGCTGTCCCCTGCCTTCTTCCAGCCAATCAGGTACTTGCTGGGCGGAGCCTGGCGGCCATAGGCACGTGCGTCCATGGTGGAGCTGGGCAGCAGGCCACTCGGGGAGACAATGTAGACCTTTGAAGAGTCCAGGGAGATGCCTAGCTTGGAGCTGCGGGTGGACGGGCTGCCCGAGTGGTGGGAACCGCTGGTCAGACATGGGGAGAGGGGAGAATCCAGCATGGGTGTAAGGTCACTGACCAACCGGGAGAAACATATGGCCGTTTTTTAGAAAGGCCTGAGAGTATGAGCCCCTCACCGTCACCATCTCAGCTGACCTTTTCTCCTTTAAGATCTCCAAGTGACAAAGAGAATTTGGATCATTTAAATATGGTCATATGCGGGGGCCGACTCTTCAATGGCCCGGCATTAAAGACCGGGGGAGATTTCTCCTGTCCCATCAATTATCAGTGCCGAGATGGACCGGGTCAGCTGCATGACTGCTAGTGGGCCACGTGCATTTGTGGGCGAGGAGAAAAAAGCATCTGAGAGGTGATATCACTGTAATTTTTGTTATTTTTTTAGGGACCATGGGGCAGACTGGACCTTGGACTGAACTGGCTCGCCCTAACCCCCCCCCCAATGCAAGCAGGGACCCTCAAATAGACTGCCATCGCCCCCATGGTGCATAATAAAGGAGGTTCAAAGTGATGTAACTCTAAATGCTGGCACTCGGGCCCCCCCTCCACCAGTCCATATTTAGGGAAATATGGGCCAGCAGGGTGGCCATGGTGACACTTTGCCCACACACCTGGAGTGGGAGGAGATCTCGCTGAGGTCGCCGATGCTGCCCCCGGCCACACGGCTGCTGGCCACAGCCGGCACGTAGCCCTGTGCCAGGTACAGCTTGGCCGGCTCGTCGTCGTCACGGCCCCCGTCCTCCGGGGGCTCGCCGGCCCACTGCAGCGCCGCTTCCCCGCGGCCCGGCAGCAGCAGCCGGCCAGCCGCCACGGCGGACAGGGCCGAGGCCGGCATGCAGGGCGCCGTGTCGATGCCGCTGTCCGTGGAGGCGCCCTTGATGTAGGTGAGGCCCAGCATCTCAGGGTCCATCAGGTCGCCGGAGCCGAAGTGCTTGTCGTCGCTGTTGCTGGAGGCGTTGCTGGACAGCGTGTTGCTGCTGGAGTGGCTGGAGCAGTGACTGGGGCAGCTCTTATCGCCAGCCTGGGGCAGAAGCAGAGACGGCACACAGCTCATCTCCTTCCCGGTTACAATACAGTACTCCGCAAAGTCTCGCTCTCAGATCGTTACCGGGGTCCAAGTCTAGTCACTGGCATCACATACACTATATGGGCAGAAAGCATTGGGACACCTGGCTATTATCCCCACACCCCCTTCTAAATGCATAGGCATCACTATGGAGTTAGCCCCTACCCTTTGTGGAAGGCGTCCCACAGGATTTTGGAGTGTGCCTTGCGGGAAGGTCCTAAATCCTGTGGAAAGCCTTCCCAGAAGAGTGGCAGCTATTATAGCTGCAAAGGGGGGCCAACTCCATGCCTATGGATTTAGACTGAGATGCCATAAAATTGCTGTAGGTGCAATGGCCATGTGTCCCAATACTTTTGTCCAAATAGTGTAGGTACTTAGCTGGTCACCGGTTCTGCTACTGAATGGCACAGCGTGTTCTAGAGGCATCATAGGCATGTACATGAAATAGAACTGAAATGATGCCTTATTTGCTATTACAAGTATGAGAACAGGACCACTGGAATGAATTCTTGTATATCTCATCTTACTCTAAATCAATATACACAACATATTCATAGGTGAGTGTGACGCTTGAGCCCTCAGTACTGGGTCAACCATTCATGTTGACCCAGTGTTTTTGTTTGGGGGGGGGAGGGGTTAAGAGCCCAGCAGAGATGTGGATACACTGCCAAGCATGAGATTCAAACCGACATCCTTCCAGTCGCTGGCAGATGTGTGCAGGGGATTAGACAATCCTGCCGCCAACTTACAGTCTGGCCCGTCACCAGACTCAAAAAAACATCCCCTTTCACGTACTCTATGAGACACGCATGGATTTGGTGGAACAGAACGTCAGTGTGCCGATTCCCGTTCCACAGGGTGCATTCTGTCATGGCGCTAAGTTACGGCTGCCCCCAAGTGCCTAGGAGACAGGCATTCAGGAGCGGCAGGTAAGACAGGAGCACTTCCTGGTAATGGCACAGATAATCGGGGATTTGGCGTCCCACGTGGAGAACAGACGGGATGTTCTTTCCAGGTGCAGAAAATGATGGGGTTCGGTGAGCTTAGAATAAGTAGGTGGTTTAAGCTAATCACAGGTGCAGCACTCATATGAAAGGAGTCGGGCTCTTTTATTTAACGGGATTCCGAAGAAAGCGAAAGGGGCAGAGAGCCGCCCACGCTGGGTGCCGCGAAGGCCATGGGAAGCATGTTCGCCGGCGCCCTCCATTTTGGGCTCTAATTAAGAGCGGGATATATTTGGAGCCGAGATGCTTTTCCCATACCATCCGGCTATTTCAGAACGTGCAATTAATAACACTTGCAATGAGAATACTCATACGGACCCGGCGAGCAGGCAATTCTGAAATGAAAAGCTAATGAGGTGCCATTTTAAAACTTTAATGCTCCCAGTGCAAGACGACTGATGTGCGGACAGAACACTAATATATCACCGCTGCATCCCCCCCCACCATTATGCATAATAGCCATAGTGCTCGGCAAATGAGAAATTCTTATGGAGGGGGGGAGCAAAGAAAAAGTTTGCCTATTCATATGGCAAATTGGTCCCTTGGGCAAAAATTAGGGTGATTCTAACCTTGTGAAAATGAAGCAAGACATTTAATGCCTTTTCATATTAGATTTATGAGTGATAGCCAGGCACAAAAATGAGCCAAGACACTGAAGAACACTTTCTCTTCTGAAGAGCCGGATATCATCAGCGAATGAATCCGTCAGCCTGCACCCTGTAGGCACGCCGTACCACTTAGGTGTGTGCAAGTGCACACTATGATCTGCCTAACGACGCATTGCTTAGAACGCCGTCGTTAAGCGACACATGGCTGTACATGTGACAGAAACTGGCGACTCGGGAGAGAAAATAAAAAACAAACTTAAATCGTGTACCTCACTTTAAAAAAGATCTGTTTACTTTATAAACAAAATGTTATATGTTTTTTTTAACATATATTAACATCAACGTTAAGCGCACGTGCAAAAGAAAGATTGTGTGTAAATGAGCGGCTGCCCTTTGCGGGCGCTTGTGCTGCTGCTTCCTATCTGCATGGCGGCCTAATGCTAGCAGCTGCCGGAGACTCACGCGAGGCAGCCTGTTTGGAGAGTCCTTTCCCTCCTTCTGTAGGCCTCTGTCCTTCAAGGCATTCAGGATCTTGGTGGAGGGGATGTGCCACTTGGCCTCTGGCCGGGGCGGATGGAAAGCAGCAGAGATAAGCGTGTGAGAAAGGCAGCCTGAAGGAGATATAGCTTCTGCCAATAATAGAGTGGATGAGAACATCAAGTCATTTTCGGCTACGCATCAGATTTAGAAACGGCAGGCAGCCGACGGACAAGAGGCATGGTCCAGCCGGAATAAAGCGGCTTGCGATTCATGCAGGAAAATGTATTCAGGAAGTTTAAATACAGATCATACTGTCTGAAGTCTCAGCATGACTGACATAGACACTCTCTTCCAGTGTTTCCCAATCCGGTCCTCAAGGACCCAGAGACAATCCATGTTTTCGCAAAAAAAAAATGTCTGGTAGGGAGCTCGGAGGGAGCAAAAACATAGACCGACTGGGGGTCCCTGCGGATCGAATTCAGAAATACTGCACTATTCTAAAGAACACACTGTAATCAAAATGACCACTGTGATACTAATTATCAATTGTGACTTTTGCTAATTCAGATCTTTTGTTCTTCATTTGTGGGACTCCGTGGACCAAAAACAGATTGCTTAGGTAGTTTTGTTGGTGAGGAACTTACCGGCTGACCTGGTCCTTTCCAGGGTAGGCTCCCTGTCCCGCATCCCGTCTGCATCCAGGTGGCCCCCCAGACCATCACCTGGCCCATCATGGAGAACAGGCGACTGGCAGCTACAGACAGAGCACTGAGCTTAAAGCTGGTCTGGGGTGTTGGCTCATTACCCAACAGAATCCATGTTTCAGACCTGCCTCAACAGAGAAAACTAACCTGTTTAACCCTTTAAATCGATTTTCGCTAGTTGGGATTTATTGGTTAAGGGTTTTCCAACTGTTGGGCATTGCTGTTTGACTGTGTGAGGCTTGAGTAACTTGTACAAAAGGGCCAAAACAAAAAGACAAAACAAAACATGCAAGCTGCTCAAGATGGGGAAATAAATGACGCAATATAAATAATATATAAATATATATATATATAAATATATAATATATAAATTCATTTCAAGCATGGGACGGAAGCCAATTAAATGAGGCTGCATGTCTTTGGCTCAGGATGATGCGACCGTGTGCCATGATCGGCGAAGCTGTGATCATCGTGATGATTTCACAGGTTCTTAATCAAACACAATCAACATGTGCAGTAGAGTGGCATATGATCTACCCATGCCGGGCCAGGAACCCATGCAGATAGGAGGACCCCTATGGCAAAAGATCAGCAGTGACAGAACCGAACTAACGGCCCTGTCATTATCATCACTGTTATTGTACAGAGCTACAGATCTCCAGCAAGAGTATCTGAACGGCACTCTGCACGAACAGGAAAGTGCCAAGTACCCTGTCCTGTAGGGGGCGTCGGCTGTGGGCTCAGACCTACTAGCTGCATTAAGCCAGCTGGTTTCTCCATTGATACAACAACATTTCGGTAGGTCTGACATACGGCAGCAATTTGAGACGAAAACCAAGAAGCGACACGAAGCCCGTCTGTCTTGCTACCATGGATACAGAAAGCTAATCAGGGACACCCTGTAGGAACCGAGCGGGGCGGGGGGGGGGGGGTATTAAATATCCGGAAACTAGGGGCCGCCACCCTGCACAGACGATACAGGGGGTTGGCTTCTGGACCGTACCCCTCGTATCCAGCCTGCTGGGCCCAGGTGGCGCTGCCGCACGGCCCGGGGTCGCTCGATGACGATTGGTTGCTGGGGGAGCTCCGGTAGTGCTGGCTGGGGTCCCCCTTACCGCACAGGGAGATCTGGGGGCTCTCCAGGTCCTGCATTGCCCTGAAAAACCCAAGGGATGGATGGGGTTCAGCGCACCGCCACTGCTTGCGGAGGTTCTGCCATTCATCCGCAGGAGAGGCGCGTCACCCTGGGCAGAACTGAGACTCCCCGCACTTACAGCGAGATCCTTCACAACACTGATCGTAGCCCACAGATGATAATTACGCTACATAGGTCTGAACCCTAGAAGGTGATATTATCTTGTAGCCTAATAGCTTAAGGCAACATAACCTGGTAGCAAGGGGCACCGTTTCCTCTTAGTTATATTACTAACACTGAAGGATGTTCTGTCTTTCAAAAGCTCCTGGCAAGCTGACCTCACAGCCCAAGCCCTAATCTCCTCTCAAAATCTGCCACTGAACAAACTCCCTGGCTTGCAGCCTAATTAAACGACGCCCGTCTTTAAGTGATATGGGGTGAGAGCTCTGGCACCGGACACGCTCCGCATATCGCCATGGTCTGTGCTGCACAGTTCTGGAGGATGAACGGATTCGCCCGCTAACTGCAAAGAACCTTGAAATCCTCAGATGACACTGTAGCATGTCTGTTTATAACGTGAGTGGTTATAATCAATGGCAGCGAGTGAGGAGCAATGAGGTAAATAAACGGTTCTGCCGGCACTTTGCAGAGATGGGAGAAGCAGAACAGGCTGCTGGTGACACAATCGCGGGCTTCTCGGAACACATCGGAGGCTGCAGCACTCCTGAGGAATTCTGCCCCAGAACTCTGCTGATTCACATTCGCTGGATCTCATATCATCACGGCAGTTACACATAACATGAGGTGCTTAAGGTCTGTCACTGTCAATGTTAATTTACATCTGGAAACTGCCTTCTGCCCTCTAGTCTGTGACTAGCGACCCCTGGATGTCATGGAAGAAAAGAGAAAGCATTTCATTGGGTGCAGATATTTTATCATTAGCAAACTTATGGCTTTTGAGTCAGATAAAGATGGAGAAGGAGAAGGAATAAAGCAAAAAAGACATTTCCCTTTTTCCCTTTTTACTGTTATTTCACCCCTAACTAAGGGATAAAATGTTTTTCTCATTCGAAGTTAAAGAGTCTCCTACTTCTAGCTGAAATAGACCCAAGCTCCAAAAATCAATGTGTGGAGATGCGCCGTCTCGCACAATGAAACCGAATGCCACTTATCTCCGACTAGGGGGCCACGTATTCAAAGCTTTTTCGGAAACAACCAATCAAGTCAAGCCTGCATGTCATATGATCAGTGGATCTTGGTAGGGGAGGCGGAGGGCCAATGATATCTAGACAGAAAGCTGGAAAAACCTCCATGGTACCCAGTAGGTTACCAGCGTAAACACTGGCTTCCAAAGCGGGGACTAGGAACTCTCCCAATTAACACCCTGGGCTGTGAATGATGCCGCAGAGCTGTGATGAGCTCTGCCTTACCTCCTGCTTAAAGGAGTGTGCGCTGAATACATTAATTTCCCCCTCCTCATTTTTAGCACACGACCGCTCTTGGACACGCCTCCACCATCACGGGCCAGAGTTTGTAGCACGTTTAACTTGATTTGGGGTTGTTTTAATATTTGATAAGTCTTAAGTTAAACTTATGTCAGATTTCCTTTGGAGATCTGGAGATCTGGGAACAAACAATGCACATGCATACACGCATGCATACACACGCACACACACACATGCAGGCACGCTCTCTCTCTCTCTCACACACACACACACACACACACACAAAGGAAGGAACTGCCCTCCAAAGAATGCAAATATGAACAATGGCTTCAATTATCAACCAAAAGTATAGAAAATACACATAAAAAGGTGGCAGCAGCACAAGAGGGTAAGAAAGCAGGATGCAGCCTGTGTACAATCAATTCCTGTCTGGGGAAAAAAAAATTTAAAAAACCCTTTTGACATTCAGACAGACTAATCTTTGAAGTACCCTACTGTACCAAGGGCTGCTGTCTGAGATCAGGAATGGAAATAGATTTGGAAATTGATTTGTTTCAGAGAGAAATTGACGTGGGGGGGGTGCTGACAATGGAGAAGTGAATCACCTTCTGGAAGGAAGGCCCCACTCAGACCCGGCCCCCGGCACTGCGGGGATACCGCACCCCCTGCCCGCTTTTTGCGGGTACCGGGGTGGCTGGGGGGGGGGGCTGGGATGAGGAGGCTGAATTGACGGGTGCAGGGCACAGCGGGGTGCCCACATTCAGTGGCTCGGTAACTCATTCTGGCCAATAAAGCTCCACACATGCACGCCCCTAGCGACCCCCGCTGGGCGCACTACATTTATGGCAGTGATGCTCACAGGCATGGCTGGGAGCAAGACTGATAAGCCCTGGTAGTCAAACAGAACATGAGGCAATAGCACTCTGCACGTAAGGAAACTACAACATTCCTCGTAAAAATGGCTCCCCGTTTCTAAAACATGCTTTAATAGCACTGGGATTTAATCCTGCTTCACAGAATTTACAAAACCATTAGTAAGGGGGCCGTGACACTGTTTTCTACCTGTTAATAATACATCACATGACTGGTATCATCTTCCAGTGGGGAAGGCGATGCATTTTGAGTTTCAGTTTCGGTGTGAGGCATGACGAATGCCATTATGAAACGTCAGGGAATCGGCCAGGCATCCATTTTTAAGGTAAGGCATTCCTGACTGGTGCTATGGGGAATACAGAGGTTTTTGGGCTGGGGCAGGCAGCAGGGGCATGTCAGCTGCCTGCCAGGCATTGCCTCTTACTGCAGTCACATCGCCCCCTTCAGGTAGGGAAGTGCAGACTCCCGAGTTGGTCCTTCGTGAACATGGGCCCACATGACCCGTAGCGTGCAGAGAATTGAGGTCAGCAAAGTGAAAATGAGAGTGGAAAACACTGAAGGAATAAAGCAGACATGGGTGAGGGGCTTAGATGCCAATTTGGAGGAGAGTACAGGCGCAGTACCTGGAGCTGTCCTGCAGCTTCCTGTCAAAGGAGGTGCTGCGGGGGAGGCCGGTCTGGGCCTGATGGAGGAGCGGCTGGCAGGGCGGCCTCTCGGGGCCCTGGGTGGGCGAGCCGCGCGACAGGGGCTGCCCGGCGGCCACGGGCACGCGGTGCCAGGTGGTGTTCCTGCGGAAGGGGGTCTTGTACTCGCAGGGGGTGCCTTCACTGTCCAGCTTGTACTCCACCATGGGGATCCTGTAGAGCTCTGAGCAGCCCCTGTCAGCACACAGAGTGGGAGTCAGGCCTGTCCCGGGGAGGGGCCCTAGCCATTTGATAAATGAGCTCTGCTAGAGGCAACAACGGTTATAAACAACATTTCAGGTTCTGGCCTCAAAATGCTGCAGTGGACAGCCATCTGTGGAGAGATGCTTTGTCGAAAGAGGACGTGGCACTCACACACTCAGAATCACTTAGCCGAAAGGAGATGCACAAGGTCTTTCCAAAGTGTGCCACTTAAACCAGACATTGATTAAACGCCAATAAAATACTGATTGTTGCAAAATCAATATGCATTATACTTTACTGGTGAGAGCAGTGTGGTTTACTTTATTACTCACAGACTGAAGCCAGCATTGGTGGGAATGTTTAAACAGATGGTGGGTCCTATTTGAACGTCACCTCTGACCTCCTTCTTTGGGTTGATTACCCACAATGCATCAGTATGTTCGGGTGTGAAGTACCAATTCAATTATGATGTGAATAAAGAAAAAAAATCAAGACAATTGCAGTATCTTGGTTACGGGCTGGTAAACGTGGACTAGTTGGAACATGTCTGTCGTCTTTAATTAAGAAACTTTATTTAGAAGCATCTGCTTGGGGAGGTGGAACAGCCAGACCCGAAGGAGGCTGAACAATGTAAAGGATGCAATTTCCCACAATGCATCTCAGCTTCCCAAGCACACTTTGCCTCATTCTTCTACTACAGCAGCGGATTGTTTTGTGGTGCAATACAGAAAGCAGCTTGGCCAGTTAGTCTGGTATCATTCCTCCATTTGCGGCCCAGCACACATCAGGAGGACCTCCAGTCTGCTCTCCAATGAAAGGCTTCCTCCCACAACGGAGCACTGAGAGTAAAGCCTGACGAATCCTTGAGTCTCACTGCAGCACGGAGTACCACGTAAGCTCAGCGACTCCCACATTCTGTGGTTCTGCCGCTTCCTGTGCTTAGCCGCGTCAGAATGGACCCCCGCGATGAGGCCACCGCAGCCGGCCCTTGTGTTATTTCACGCCACATCAGGCTGGAGCCGGAGCTTCTGGGCAGGACTGCATGACCAATAAGCAAACCTGGGGAAAACAAGCTTGTAATACTGTGAATGGGCTCATGGTCACATGGGATGCTGTGGCCTCCCTGAAGCCCCGAAGCAAAGAGCAGCAAGGAGACCTTGGGGTCAACTGGGGTTAAATGAAGGAAATTAAGTGAAACTCTGGGCATACCATGCGGCCGGATGGTCATCCCGCAGACCATTTGGTGTGCTCTTAGTATTAAATCAAATTCCCTATAGGTCTTATGAAGTCACACTTCTCAGGTTTCCCATGTCTTGAATAGAGATGCAAATTTTGCTGTTAGCATGACTACTGACTGTTCTGTGGGTCCTACATCTGAATGACATTTAAATTAACTGTATGTTCTACTTAACGAGAACTCCTGATGACAAACAAGCAGGAAAACATTATAATAAAACCATGATGAACTGTCCAATGCCTTCCTGCCATTAGAAACAAACCACAGGACACCTGCAATAGCTTTTACCCTGGTTCATAAAACTAAGCTGTACAAGGGGTCTGCTGTAAATGTACCTTTCACTTCAGGCACAGTTTGAGAATAGCTGAAAAACCCACGATACTTTGTATGACCCCTTCCATACCCCCGTAATGTTTTATGCTGTGTGAGTTGATACTTAGGTGACAGATGGTCCTGCTTCCCTAGTTCAAATTAATTTATTCACCCCATAATTTTGACTTTTCTGCCCAGAGAGTGAGGAGTGTCCAGCACTTGAGGATTAATGCTTCAGATTCCAGGAGCTGGACTTGTCTTACACCGACCAATGAGATCTGCGGTTGGTACCCCGAGGAGCTGGGCAGATGTCCTCGCCAGGTCACACTCTGCCCGGGGATCTGTTGCAACCGTCACAGTACTAGCCTTTTCCACGGCTTCTTGCCAAGAACCAGGGCAGGACCGGGGCAGGTTCTCGTGAAGCGACGCCCCCCAACTGCTCCCTCCCGGCGGTCTCAGCACCGGCGGGGCTCCGTGACGGAATGTTCTATAATTGCCTCGCCGACAGTCGTCGGTAAAAAACAAGGCTGCCTGACGGAAGCTAGCGCTTTGTCTCCGTTAGGCCAAGGCATCATTGATGACGGGCTCATAGATCTGCGTCAGGTTCCCTTAATCCCCCGGTCTCTTGGTCGAAGCACAGAGCCATGCAGGCGAATGGGGGGGGGGGGGTTCTTAGGTCACCTTGCAGGCACATCTCTACATTATCCTCCAGCTTCCATCGATAACATGTTACCTACACAACAGCCAGACACAAATACAGAGGCTGACACACTGGATTTTTGCAAACAATCAGTACAATCAATTCACTATCACCCAAAGAGATGCAACCAGGCACTAAAGAAAAAGACTGCATATGGGAGTAACCTTTGACCCAGACAGAGATTTGAAGACGAGGAACACACTCAACTGATGACTGTAAGGGTTATACTGGCATTGGCATAAATACGTATTTGGGGTATCGGGTTTTATATCACACAGCAAATTGCAAAGCTTAAAAAAGGAGGAAGCTTGGGAATAAACATACGAAAGGACACACGAATAAAACGGGGCATGCAGAGTTGTCATGGAACATGTTCCATTACTACTGCAGTTACATGATGCAGTGTCACTTTTGAACACTGTATTCATGGCCAAATGGTAAAAGCCAATTATGTTCCATTTGAGGCTATGTGTTTTATCACGGCACTGTGGTGACTAAGCACTATGTGTTAGCAGAGCTCCTACGGTCCAGCACCGATGTTCCCTCAGTGCACCAACGTCTGCTTCACATATAAACCTGAGAGGGTGAACAGGGGCACTGCTGATGCCAAGACCGGCTGTGTCCCCCAGCAGGCCGATGATGTCACCTGCCGGCCATGTCCAAGCGTCACTCGAGGACAAGGATTAGGGACAAGCGGCAAGAGGGAGACATGAGGGGAGTGGAGAGGTATTTGGTACAGAGAGAAGGGCAGAGGGTGTAGGGCTATTCGGTGGAGAGATCAGGGAATGGAGTGATACATAGTACAGACATGATAACAGAGGAAAGAGGAATATTTGATGCAGATGTGGTCAAAAGCACTCCAAAAGAGGCAGAATCTTTCCAAGGCCTCCCCCACCTCCGTTTCGTGGCCATAATTCAGGTGACGTTTGAGGTAAAAGTTCAGACACGGCTGGTGATGTATGACAGAATTCTGCCATGAAAATGTATGAAGTTGTATGGAAACGCACATGCCTGGACATTATTTGAAACAAATGTGTTTCAGAGAAAACTGCAAAATAAGAAATAAGCCTGTCAGTCGTGTGTGGTCTTTCTCAGTCACTCCCACCAACCTGGTGGAATTTCTGAGAACAAAAGCAGGTGTACAGAGAGACCCGGTGTGCCTCCCACTCTGGGCGGCAGAGAGACCCGGTGTGCCTCCCACTCTGGGCGGCAGAGAGACCCGGTGTGCCTCTCACTCTGGGCGGCAGAGAGAGCAGAAGCAAGAGAAGTGAAGGGGGGGGTGAGAACCAGGGCAGGCATTTGGAAATGGTGAGGAGGAGAGGGAACAAAAGAGCTGCTTTGGCTTCAGGACAAGAAAAGCACAAGAAAACAAGATTGGAGTCATTCTGCGCTTTCCTCCTCCAGAGGGAAAACTGAAGCCAATCTTAAATTATAAGGAATATTAAGCCATAGGTGAAGCAAATAAATGTACTGGTCACCTGACTGCACCCCATCCTCAGATGTCTACAACCCTTCATCCTAAAAATGGATCTGGGTTTAACTTTAACATGAGTTTTTCTCACGAATAACATGAAAAACAATATGAAATTTAGACATTTTCCAATATCATTCTTCTCAAGTGTGTCTGATTGAACTGCGTGTCTTTTTTAGAAGTCAAATGTTTGAAACCACCCATCAATCTTCAAGAACTGCTTATCCAGTACTGTCTGGACTCTATCCCAGGGTGCGTGTGTGTGCGCACACACACACATACACACACACACAGAGGGGACGAGGGCTCCAAACCCCCGAACGCCGTACAATAGCTGTGAAACCGTGGTACCTCCCTTTTTCCAACATAAATCTTGGATAATGAAGACCTACGAATTGACAGGGATCTGCGACATGGTACACAGACGAGCTGCCATGCAGTGCATCTCGCTCAGCAGAGGAGGGACCCCTCGCAGTTAAGCCTTCTTTTTCCAGCTGCCCCCCTCAGTGATGCTAAGACATTAAGAGGCTGGCGTTATCTGTAACTGCAGTCCTGCTCCGCCCTCCACAAACGCGCCACACACATTACCCCACCTTCCCCTCTCATATCGAGTAACCTCGCCTGCACATGAAGGGAACAAAAAATCCACACATCCATCTTTTCTCCCTGTCAAATATCAGCGTCAGCATATAAATATAAAAATAAAGAAAGAGGCACCGCTGAGATCCTGAGAAGGGGGCTGAAAACAAATTAACCTGAGCCTTGCAGCGGCTGGTGCATCAAAACAATCGATAGGTTTGTATTAAAGTTGGCGGAAAAATGTAGAGAAAGAGGAATCAGCAGCTGGTAGCTGGGAGAGGAGACTGAAAGGCAAACAAAAGCCTCGAGAGAGAGAGAGAGAGAGAGAGACTGCAGACTGTACAGCGACTCTCAGAAACCCGCCTTCGACAAGCGAGGAAAAAGTGACAAGAACCAATACGGCGTCTTACATGGTGATATTTATCACAGCTCTCTAGTCAAACACCACCAACAAAAACCAATAACTGTCATGATTACTCTCTGCAATGGGTCACAACAAGGTCACTATACCTGTCTGATAAGCAAACTTTATAAGAACTTCTCTGAAGCAGGTAGATAAAGCAACTTTGAGACGTAAGAATCAACAGAAAAAGACCAATTACTGAAAAATGAAAGGAGGTAAAGAAGAAAAACTGAAGAGAGCTTTCGGGATTCCCCTGGAATGCTCTTAGGTCAGGAGGTATGGACTGCAGGTCTATAAAATACTGGTGGAGACCCATGTAAATCTGTCACTACACCCAGCTACATTACATCTGCAATATTTCACTGCACGAGTTTGATTATAAACGGCGTTTAGTCTAAAGGGGTATGCAGATACATACATTTACACGCATGACGCATCCATCTGGATAAAGTAAAGAAGGCAGCAGCCCCATTTGCCGTACGATCTTCTTAAGAAGCTATTTTCCTACAGTACATCTGTTTTTGGATGAAAGCCTGACGAGCAGCAACCTGACCTCAGACAGCGGGGTATCTCGGCGGATGGGGCTATTAGCTGAGGCCCCAATTGAGCCATTAGACAGCAGCCAGTTTTGGGAAGATTCATACTTCTGTTTTCTTGAATTTAAGAGGTAGTAAGAGCTGCCAGCCTAGCTATACACGCAAATCCCTCGCTGCATTGGTGTAAGCACTAGTCAGATCATGGCTCATCTACCCACCATGTGGTCAGGCTGTGGTGGGGCCTTACCTCCTGGGCGTACCATCCTCATGTGGCTGGATGATCAGCACCTTCACCGTCACCGACGTGCGCAGCAGGTCGATCATCTCCTCGTGTGTCAGTGTGGCCACAGCCACGCCGCAGATTTCCACCAGCCGACTACCCTGCCGCAGCCCTGCCTGCCAGGCGAAGCCGAAGGGCTCCACATCGGCCACAACGCCTTCGAAGTTCACGTGGAAGCCCAGCTGGCCCAGGCTGTTCCGTCGCAGGGTAATCTCCGAGGTCTCGCAGCCCCTGGTGACCACCTAGCAAAGGAGGGGGGGAGGGGGGCATAAACCTGTCAGCTTAGAGAGTCCCCATAACAGCGTACGATGACTAAGAATATCAAGGCCAGGGAGGCTGTGTTACTGCAGACACCTCCATACCCAGATGAAGGATTACACACACTGATGGATATGAATCTCAGTGTTTACAGTGTGGTCAAAATACAGTACACCCCACACAGCAGCACATTCAGCAGCCCATTTGTTAAAAAATAAAATCTTGACATATTTCATGTCAGCTTTGTGCTACACGGAAGATACATCAACCCCATTTCAGAAATCCATTCCATCCCATTCATTTTGCTAAACAGAATATTCAGTGCAGTCCCTGCCATTCTGGAACAAACCCCAAGGTGCTCAGGGCATTTGGCAGACATGCCCATCCATCACAGTGAGGGCACACACACACACACCAATGGCAAGTCAGATTCATGGATTGAAATCAGGGGAAACACACAAACACGGAGAAAGCCAGCGAATTCCACATAGCTGGAGCCGGATCCAACCCCACAGCCTGGGAGGTCTGAGTCGACAATGCAAGAGAAAACAAATCATATATATCATACAGTAACAATGTTAACTGACAGTCAGTCAATCATATATTCTGTTGTCTAAAAAGAATCTAAAGCATCTATTGTCTAAAAAGAATTAGAATCAGTTGTACAGAATGTATACAGACCAGTAGCTAATCATCTGGAAGAAACATCATCCTGTATATAAAATTAGAATCTCTGGTGTGCTGAACCATCACGCCCAGATTAGCAGAAACTAACACATCACGCCCAGTTTAGCAGAAGCTAACACATCACACCTATACAGACACAAGTGAACACATCACTCCTAGTTTACCTGAGCTAACACATCATGTCCAAATTAGTAGAAGCTAACACATCACACCTAGACTGCCAGATGTTAACACATCACTCTCAATTTAGGGTGTCATGGCTGACGTGGAGCTCTTTGCCAGGGCAAGCAGATAACACATCATGCCCAGTTTAGCAGAAGCTAACACATCATGCCCGATTTAGCAGAAGGCCACACATCACACCCAGATTAGCAGAAGGTTACACATCACATCCAGATTAACAGAATTCTTTGACAGTGTTCATTCTGAAACTGCATATAGCACACAAAAGTTTCTCAACAATACAAAGCCCTTTATTTCACAGTAGAAGATGTCAATCTGCCCGTGGAGAAAATTCAGTGACTGTACCAAACTACCCAGCACTGGCTGCTGTATCAGAGTCTCTAAGATGCTCTCAAAAGATGCTGCCAGGAATCTGAACACCCCCCCCAAAGTCTCCAAGCCCCACAGGTCACTCCCACTGCAACAACCGGCAAAGACGTGCTTCGGTAAACCTTCATTCTGACATAAGGAGCTCTAGACAGATGAGTCAAACAGGGATATGTCAATTTACAATGTATCAGTTTTTATGCAGAAGAAGCTCGTACCAGCCAGCAAAATGGAGGGAGCGGCATCTAGTGTGTCATACCAGGACTTGGGAGTACCGACCCAACATGCACATGGCAAACCTCATGAGAAAGGTCCAGACCTAAAATCCACCAAAAGGTTGCGGCGGGAGCTGAAAGGAGCGTTGTATTTGCTGACCGGAAGAGAGAAAAAAAGATTTTTGTTTTTTTGCATCATCTGTCAAAAGTCTATGGTTCTGTCATAGAGCTATGATCAGACAAACACTGCCAATCCTGGGGGTCCTAACCTCCAGAATTCCACGAGGGTTGGTTCATTTCAAAAAGCAAACTACCTATTTATTTATGTATTTATTTTTAAATGCTAATGCTAGTTTGTCGTGTTTGCTTGCAAAAAACGTTTGAGAACCCCTTGTCCATTACATAAGAAGGGTATTATCATCCAAAGATGTGTTATGTGCAAGTAAATTCCTATATATAAGAGTGTATGTGTATGTATGTGTGTGTGTGTGTGTGTGTGTGTGTATGAATGTGCATAGTGCCGTTTCAGGATAGGAGAGGAAGTGAGAATAAGCAGTGCAGGCTCCTCACAGGAAAACACCTCCCCTTGGCTGGCCTGTCTGGACTCGGGAACAGCGCTAGACTCCTGCCAGGTTGCAGGGCTGAGATATCACATAAGAAAAGCTCAGTTTCTAAGCCATTCCTGGCATTTTCCTAAGGTAGCCAAAGGCCAAGTGAGGCTTTAAAGAGACCTGTAATCTACCTCACGGTTATTACTTAGCTCGCAGGCGAAGGCTTCCAGCAGGGCTGCTCACAGACCTACATGGAAATAAATTCAGCTTGGTGGAACATTATGATGCAGGACTGTTGAATGGGTTCACATTTTATATTTACATTTATTTATTTTAAAAAAGTGTTGGACCAAAGTGAGGCAGATAATACACTACAAGCCTATGGGGGGTGGTGCGTGGCTAAGTAGGTTAAGCCTCAGAAGGCTGCCAGCTTGACGACAGGTCACGTGTCCGCTGGGCCCTTGAGTGACGCCCTTAACCCCCAAAATGCTGCATGGCTACCGCATTAATGGCTGGATCCTGCACTCAGACCCCAGCTGCATGTATGTGTGTGTTTGTCTCAGAGGACGGCAGGAAGGCCCATGTGAAAAGAAGCTTTGCAATATATTTGTGCAAATGGCAAATAAAGGGTAATTAATTTTTCCATTTTAGCTGCCTGTCAAGGAGCCAACAGGTATAAGCATTTGGCAGCTTGTTCTGCTCATAGTATATTCATCAGTCAGCCCCACTACATGCACTGTTAAGTCGAGCTACAGTTACAGCTCGACTGGGCCATTTAATTGGATTACTGCACTTGTCCCAGTATACAGGCATGGGAGGGGAATCAATTCATAGACTGAAGTATCTCTAACTTCACTATGATCAGTGGCGATACACCCTAAAAGCTGGTCCTCCAACCTCTGGGAAAATTTGGGGTTGGTAGCAGAATTGGCACTTAAGCCATCTGGAAAAATTTCACACTATTCAGCTCCATCTGTGGGTGTGGTGCTGAGGTATCACCCTCTGCATGGCGGCACCCAGGTTCTCATCCATGAGGTGTGGCGCTGAGGTATCACCCTCTGCATGGCGGCACCCAGGTTCTCATCCCTGAGGTGTGGTGCTGAGGTATCACCCTCTGCATGGCGGCACCCCGGTTCTCATCCCTGAGGTGTGGCGCTGAGGTATCACCCTCTGTATAGCGGCACCCAGGTTCTCATCCCTGAGGTGTGGCGCTGAGGTATCACCCTCTGCATGGCGGCACCCCGGTTCTCATCCCTGAGCTGTGGCGCTGAGGTATCACCTTCTGCATGGCGGCACCCAGGTTCTCATCCCTGAGCTGTGGCGCTGAGGCATCACTCTCTGCATAGCGGCACCCAGGTTCTCATCCCTGAGGTGTGGCGCTGAGGTATCACCCTCTGTATAGCGGCACCCAGGTTCTCATCCCTGAGCTGTGGCGCTGAGGTATCACCCTCTGCATGGCGGCACCCCGGTTCTCATCCCTGAGGTGTGGCGCTGAGGTATCACCCTCTGCATGGCGGCACCCCGGTTCTCATCCCTGAGGTGTGGCGCTGAGGCATCACCCTCTGCATAGCGGCACCCCGGTTCTCATCCCTGAGCTGTGGCGCTGAGGTATCACCCTCTGCATGGCGGCACCCAGGTTCTCATCCCTGAGGTGTGGCGCTGAGGTATCACCCTCTGCATAGCGGCACCCAGGTTCTCATCCCTGAGCTGTGGCGCTGAGGTATCACCCTCTGCATGGCGGCACCCCGGTTCTCATCCCTGAGCTGTGGCGCTGAGGTATCACCCTCTGCATAGCGGAACCCCGGTTCTCATCCCTGAGGTGGTTTGTTGCGTGGTGGTGTGCGGCCGCTCGCGGTATCAGCGCATGCCCCCTTACCTCTCTAACTCAGGCTGACTAACATGTTTTTGTACAAGTCCAGTGTTAGCTGAACTAAGACAATAATTTGATTTATTCTAACACCATGTAGTTGTACTGCGTATATTCAGCAGTGGGACTGGTGGTCGACGGTATGCGCTGCATTACATCAAGCGGTGAGCTAATTGCCTCATCCCCCATAATCCCTTTACCCAAACGGAGAGGAACAGTGAAACCCAGCGACTCTGTCCTGCTGCCGGGTTATGGAGTGACCCTGGGAAGGCCCACCTACACAGAGATACAGAACCCCAAACGGCAGCTGGCCAATGGACTAAAGGAAAGTGCCACAACATTCTGACCCAAAAACCAGAGACCCTCAGGACTGAATGCTGTGGTCCAGGATTCAAAATAAACACACAGCTGTGAACTGAAATATGAATCTCTGCCACTTCCTGGTCAATATTTTAATAACTATCTTGTTATCTTGTACTGATATATTTACATTCACCTTTGCTTTAAGATTATTATACAATAATTATAACAATGTTCTTCCTGAAGTTCATGTGACTGACATTCAAATTAATTATTTTTTCCATCCATCCATTTCCCAACCTCTTATTTTGGTCAGGGTTGGCAGGGGGTTGGGGCCTATCCAAGGCAGCAGAGTAGCAGAGTGCACCCTGGACGGGAGTTAGTCACACACAAAATCACACACTGTGGGAAGTTCTGAGTCACCGGCTCACAGACGTGGATGTGTTTGTGCCGCAGCAGGAAGCCCCTGTGTCCCCCTGTCTTGCGCCCAAGATGCCTGATATAGTTCCTAGGCTCACCTGGCTGGAAGATGGATGAATATACAAAGGTCACAATGACACAGAAGAAGAAGAAAAGCAAGGATTACACGGCCTTATACATGTCCATTTATCCCTCTTTTAACAGCTCTAGTACAGTGATATATTATAAATATGAATAGGCTGATATTAATATGTAAGCAGATCCTGGAAGAGGAAGGTCATGGTGAGCCTGCAGTTCTCCTAGAATGCACTGCGCACAAAGCAGGGGATCATCCTGGGTGGGATGCCAGTGCATTGCAGGATGCGGGCACACACACACAAAATCATATACTACAAAAAATGTAGAGTTGCCAGTTTACAAAATGTAAATTTTTTGTGGAATATATGTGCATCCACACCTTCCTGACATAACAGGTTTTAATAGGTGCACACTGGTGGACAGTGCAAGGGAACAACATGAGAAGCCACTGAACCACAGCATTTCGGAGAGTATGAGCTGGAGGGCGGCTTTGCGGTCACCGCACTATTTATTCACCTCCAGATAATAACATGAAGCTGCTGACTTGCTTATGTATATATACACAGCATATGTGTGTATATATATATATTAGGGCTGTCAAAATTGACGCGTTAACGCGGATTAATCCAGTGTCGTGATTAATCTGATTAAATATATTAACGCATTTACCCCATCTGCAGCGCAGAATGACTCAAA
>JAODKM010000040.1:13626717-13653395 GCA_026780845.1 Petrocephalus sullivani | reverse complement strand
TATCAGAAGCATGTAGCAGAGGTGAGATCAGTTCACTCACCCCCTGCTCGTCCAGCTTCAGCAGTTGCTCTGGCACCTTGGGTGAGTTGAGGGCCAGCCGCAGGCACTGGATGTTGAGCTCAGGAACCACGTATTCAAGTACCTCCTTGAGCGGTAGACCCCGGGCCGTGCCATGCTTCGATGTGGACGGCACGGCATCCTCTAAGATGGCACCCCTCAGAGTGGTCAGCTTCGGGGTTCGAGCCGAGTCAAGGTCAAGAGAAGATCAAGAAAGACCCTTCATTTAATCTGTCGTAGAAGACAGTAGGGTAACACCTACTAGCACCACAAAGGAAACATTCAGTTAAGTTAAACTCATTAATTTGACTAAAAGAAACTCAAGTACACCTGGGATGCTAGTTAAGCCACTTAAATTAAGAAATGCCAGTCAATGGGTCTGAAATTACACCCTACAAAGGGTCATGGTCAGCAGTCATACATGCTAATGAGGTGGAGTGAATTCTCCGTTCTTCTCCAGCATGTCTATTAGGTATAAATGAAATGCTGAGAATCAGAGGCAAGCCGAGAGCTGGGCACGTCAGCCACTGGATGTGATGTCCATTTTAAACAAGCCCATCTGGACTTCAACCACTTATTTTTGTTTACTTGGTTTGCAGGCAAAGCTCAGCGACTCTGATAAATAAAGAGCCATCAAAAACACAATTATATTATTGACTGATAAAGTGCAAATTGAATCAGAAGTTTTTATTCAGATCAGAGAAATTAGCAAATAAAATGCGGTTTTGAATTCATCACCAGCCACACAACAGACTCTTGGGAGTTTGGGCAAGAAATTGGTTGAAATGCTCCTTCCATTTACAACCACAAGTCCCCAATGACTCTGAGCTGGTGTCTTTTTTTGTGCCATTTCGGACTGGAATCAGCCTTTTATTTTATGACATTTCCCTGCCCTGGATCCATCTGTCTCCTCTGAATAATTCAGAGAATGAACCTGACATAGTAGGATACAAAAAACAACAACCTTCAAATGTGTGTGTGCTGAGACATGCGTGTGCAGCCGGCCGACCTCGGCTGTGGAATATGCTGAACGGCTGCTGGGCCAGGCACGACTCTGCCCTTAAATGCCTCTCCGTGTCTCTCATCCTACTATTCTGGCCGGCAGGCTTACAGATGCCAAAACCCATCACTGCACAGTACAAACATACAGGGAAGCGCACCAGCCTGCACCTTCACTCCTCTGGCTTTATTTCCAGAACTGCACAGCTCTGCTACTTTGTAATTATAGTTTACAAGTGTCTGAGCCTTTGCGGTGACCTCACATACTCAAATACAGCATTGTATCTTATTTACAAGTATGTCCATTTATGGTAATCAGCATTTTCAGGCAATAAAAGTAAAAGTATGAAAACAACTTGCACACTGTCTGCACCGCATAACTGAGCATTATCTGACTGAACCTCGCACAATGCCAAAAATGTACTCTCACTTAAAGCAAAAAAAAAAACAAAAACAAAACATAAAACCATGGCTCACACCCAGCATCAATCCCTATGATGTCAGGTGGTTTGCCGGAAATAAACAATGTTTATTATATGTAATATCTCTCCAATCAAAGATCTCCATCTGCCCACCCCCAAATATCTGCAAACAAAAAACAGGCTTATCTCATCCTATTACAGGAAGGTCTATGTAACGGACTAGATTAACTGTGACCACTGCTTATAATCCAGAGGTAAGGTCTTTCTTAAGGTGCCCAGCCCATGTATGAGTCAGGCTATCGAGATCTGCACATGTCAATACACTGTGTGGACAATGCTGAAGACACCCCATGTTACCTCACTGGTCCTGAAGGTGATGCGGTAGGTATACTGAGAGCCCTCTTTCTCCTTCCCATCCTCCAGCCTCTCTCTGCGGATGCTGACGGCCACAGGGCCCAGGTTCTCGTCCACGCCGAAGTAGTTCTGGTGCTCTGCAGGTGGAAGAAGCCAACATCTCAGAGAGTAGTCATCATCCCGCTGAAGCTTTGACTCGGTCAACCCAGCCTGGACGCCCCAAGTCATACAGCTGAATCTGTTAGCGAGACATGGAGAGGCCTACATGGGGGGGGGGTGAGGGTCCTCCTGAGCTACATCCGCTTATCTTTTCGTCTCTTGATGAGACCAATGAGGGATAATCCCCCTTACCCACAGTGGAGCAGAGGGTCTACAAAGGCCCGGTGCCTAGTTTCAGCAGTGCTTACAGGGGTGGGTGGTCCAAGCCACCCAGAAGGTCAAGCTGTCAGCCTTGGGTGATGAGGACGACACTGAACATGGAGTACAGTGTCCTTTTAAGTTTATATCCCTAAATGTTCAATCCTTTGAAACCATGGAAACTACGTTAAGTACCTTAATACTTAGGAACAGATTTTGTTTCAGAATGACATGGTGTACAGCTACATTTCAGTGCTTGAAAACTGCTGGAGGGTTTGCCATGCTGAGATCGGTAATACTCAAACTGTCAATGACAGCCCAGACTAGCAAATGCCTTCCAAACACACGCCGACCCCCATACAACCATTTGTCCATGGTCCATATTCTGACCGTCCATGTTATCTGCCCTCCTACATGTCCGGATGGTGCCCCGGGGTCCAGTCCCACGAATGGCGTGACGTCCTGGATACGGCTTATGACCTACAACATCGTGGAGGCAGCCTTCAAGCCTCCAATCTGTCACCGTAAAAGGGCCGGCATGGAGGACTGACTGATTCATTGATGGACTTTGGCTTCCGCCCTCGACCACAGTTCTCACTTTGAGCGAGCAATCTCACTCTCTTTTTCTGTGATATTAGCATGCCCAGGGGGGTCGGGCAGCCAGCTGACATTTTTTCTCCCTGCTTGGGACTTTTTGTCTCCTCTCCTCCGTTGTCATTTGGATTTCTTTCTTTCTTTCATTCTGTGTATTTCATTCTCTCTGTTCTACTCGGTTCTGTTTTGCATACAGTAATGTATCCTAACACACCCATGTAAAGCACCTTGGGACAACTCTGTTGTAAAGGGCGCTATGTAAAATAAATTTAACTGGGCTGAATTGGATTTGTCCAAGAGTCATGTCTCGTTTCCACCAACATGGGACCAGTGCTGGTGCTAGGCTGGTTCTCGTCTGGTGCCTCTCAAGAACCTGTCTGCATTTGTACCAGTTTCAAAAAAGCACAAAATGTTATGTATGCAGAAGTGAAAGTAAAGTAAAGGTCAATATTAATAGTTTTTTTTTTAAATTTTCTATCAGTTTTGAATTTTAAGTTTTTGTAAGCTGCTGGACTGAAAGAAATAAGCCTTTAAGGGGACAAAAAAAGTCTCTTCATTTTCAGAGTGTGACTCGCTCCATCTGTAACGCCTTTATTCACCTTTTGTCTCCATAAAGGCTCCCGTCTGTAAGCGAGTTTACTCTCACTTGCTGTTTTACTGCTGTCCTTTTAAGGATAAAGCAATAAAAGAGTCTGCTAAAACTGAATTTATTCGACCCGTGACATGTCTATAATCTATCGTTAAATCTGGCCAGAACATCGAACTTTCGTTTTCCACAGAATAAAAAAAAATATATGCAAAATCATTCAGCTAATAAGCACTAGCACTGGCAATATTAGACAAAATAGTACCAGTTATTGACAGAATTATCTAGATTTCCAGAAGATTTGGTTGCGATTGTCCATCCCACTTTTGCTGACATTACAGTCCCAAATTCTGAGACCAGCTTTTCTGTGGTGCGGTGCTGAACCGATTTTTTTTTGGAGCAGGCCCTGTTTTTTGAGCAGAACCAGTTCCTGGTTGGGAAGAAGCCCAACACCAGCTCTGGCACCACATTAGTGGAAATGGGGTAGAAGAGTTCCAAGAGTCGATAACGCTAACCTCCGGGTTGATTCCCAAATATGAACATGGGCCTCAGGAAATGGAGTGCTGATATCTCACTTGCCCATGAGAACTTCCAGCTCATGAGTGCCCAGTACGGTCCTGCTGCCCACTTTTGTTAGCTTTCTGTATTGGGGGCAGCGATGGACAAAAATGTGTCGCTCGCCATGCAACAAAGGCTCTGGCTCAGAGATGCATGCTGTGCGCCAACATAAACTGTGCGAGTGTCTAGCCCCTTTCAGTCGCTCCCAGACGTGTTGTGACCTAGACAACGTATCGTTACTTTCCAGAAGATACCAGCACTGGAGATATTATGTTACTGTTACTACAGCGCATTTTAAAGCTGAAGAAACGGACAGTGTGTCCAAGGCAGACACACTATAGGAAAACAAAGCTGGCATTTCAGTTGTTGCGACATGCATCTGAGGAAGGAGAGTGTTTAATGGGCAACAGCAGACTGTACTGATGACTCTATGGCGGGATGCCAGCTAGCTCTACCTCAGGGTGCCCTACTACTAACAGATGGGAACTTTGACAACCAGGGTCAAACTGAACTGCCTACCCCAGCCCCCCTCCCCGGCTTGTACAGCAGAGCCTCCCCATTGTAGTTGAGGATCCTGCACAACATCCCGTCCTGCCCCAGAGTCCCCAGCATGCATCTCACACCCTCTCTGTGCAACAGAGTGAGAGTCTCAGCCGTCGACTCCTCGCCTGCAGGCCGCAGTGGCCTTTGTTGGCACATAAATTGGTGACAGAGTGGAGAGGTGGCGGGTATCAGTACAGTGTCCGGGGGAGGGGACAAAAATGAAAAAAGGCACCTGCCACAGAGGTGACAGCAACCCAACACAAAGCTCAGCCTTATGGATTAAGCCCATTTCTTGGGGACGATTGGCCAATATAAGTGTCTCCGGTAGTGCTGCCCTGACAGCAAAGACATGCCGAAGGTACCGTCCCGCTCGGAACGAATTTCAAACTAGCGGCCAAGATGTGTAACACGGTAATTAGTGCTCAGCCTCTGTCCTGCCACGCTCACCTCCTTCTTCTCCATGCAGGTCGCAAATAGGAAGAAGGATCGACATCTTTAGCCGGAGGAGGATGCAAAGGTTCTGAGAGCGCACTTTAGATGGCGTGTAAGTAAGGAGGATTCCATAGTCTGCTGGGTAGAGCTACATTCCTTATTCTGCCAACTGGACAAAACCACTCAGGAAATCACTGAGGGGGGGAAATAACAAACTCCCGGCCAATGAATGTCAGCATCGAAACCAAAAGAACCTGCGCTGCTGAAGCCCTGCCCCAGCTCAGTTCAGTAGTTGCTCTTATCGGCTCTCGTCGGATTGTACGATGCCGTTTCATCGTTCGGCCTAAGTAGTCAGCGCCAAACCATCGAAAATTGGATGAGGTTGTCTTCTCTTAGTGATCACTTCAGATAGCAGATCTCAGAGCATGGCAATGATGCCGTGAAAGGGTTGCGATGTTTATCGTCTAGGCCTCAGATCTCTCCTCGGGTCTGAGAAGTGCAGCCCCGAGGCAGAGAAACATCAGATACAATCTGAGAATTTTATGACAATGATATTCACATGTAGACACCATCCATGTGCTTCACACCCTACATTTGATGGTTTGAGCCTCCCTCACAATATTTTTTGGTAGGCAATATAAGATATACAAATCTAAATTGCATTTTACATGATTGTGGAGGATATAAAACCAATTAAGTTAATGCAGAGGTTTTGATACGCCTCATCACTTAAATGCCTGTATTGCATCAGCTGGTATTTTGAAAAGCCATTAATTTCATTTCATTAAATCATTTCCCATCCAACAGGCAGTGCAAATGACAACCAGCAAGCCTTTTTTTTGCCCAATGTATACATTACTTGCGACATAATTTTGCCTAGCATATTTATCCTTTTGCATCATGCATATTTAGCAGACGGCTGGCATGATTTGTACAAAAAACCTCTATTGAGGTGAGGTGAAATGTAGTTCAGTTGCCCAGTTTAATTTGTATATTCTGTCCCTTGCGGAAGGAATAAAAAGTACAGACCTAATAATTACCAGTTGATTTATATGCTTATGGAGGAAGCTAGCTGAGACATTCTGAAGAGAATCATGGCTGAAGAGACTCACAAAGGCATGTATCAGAAACTCATAAGCCATTTTAAAAGAACCCCCAGGGAAGAAACAGGGGTTTTGATGAGATGTCAATATCAGGTAGACTGTCATGTTCCTGGGGAGACTTAAGCTATCTCACCTGATAATACACAGCTTTTTAAAAAAAGAGAAAAACAGCTTATAACACGGGACTCAAGCCCCCAAACTGTCAACAGAACCAACCCAGAACTAACCCAACTGCACAAAATGACAATCAAAATTTATGGTTATGGTTGAGGTTAACAGCAAGATTAACCAAAAACACCTGCTTGTGATTCAGACCACATGGGCTCGCTGTTGACTATGGCTCCTACCTTTGCCGTAGAAGAACTTATGGTAATAGTAGGCGCCAAGGTCGATGTGCTCAATGATGTAGCGCTTGACCTTCTCTCGGTGGATCGGCTGGCTCTCCTTGGGCACCTCGAGCACGGAAACCCCCGCATTCGTGCAGTGGGAGCTGAGCGACGACTCGAAGGAACAGCTCTCCCCAGCACCATAGGGAGATGAATTGGCTCTGGAGAGGGAGATCCTGCGTTCACCCTCGCCTCCGATTTCATTGCGAAAGTACGGACAGCTGAGGACCAGGCCATTGCTCTTGCCGTCGCCCTCGTCGGTATCTGGGCTCTCCTTGGAGTTGAGGTCCTCCCTGCTGCCCAGAGGGGACTCACAAAGCTGGACGCCACCGGACACCTGGTACTGCGAGGCGGCGGACGCCCCAGTCGTGGTGTTCTTCCTCTTGGCCAGGTTAGCGCGGTTAGCGGCTGCCTCACTAATATTGAACAGGATGCTCTGCACGTCATAGTGTGCAAAGCACTTCTGGAAACTGAGGGGCCGGCTGTAGCGACCGCCATCGTCCTGCTCCATGGAGAGCCGGAGCACATCGTGCTCGCTCCGGATGGGCCGCAGCTTCCGGAATAGTGACGTTTCTGAGCTGTCTGCCCGGAGCCGCTGCAGGAAGGTCCGGTCTCGGTCACGGCTATAGAGGAGGGCACCATCCATGCAGTCAAAACCTGGGAGATGCACGATCTCGCCACGGGCGATCTGAGCTGCAGTTTGCAGGCTCGGGGAGAGGGAGGTCACGGTGGTGTCGTAGTGCAGCAGTTCAGGAAAACTCATATGAGATGCTCCCCGAGGATCCAAGGTCTCTGGCCGGTAGCCCTTCAGCACGCCCAGGAAGCCATCTCCAGACAAACCTGAGCGGTCGAGAGATGAGGTGCTGCCGTACTCACGGTGCAGGGAGGCCCCAGTGTTGGGATTGACGGCGCTCTGAGCCGGCACGTCCTCCGCATCGATATCGCTGATGGTCACGTCGCTGTTGCTCCTTTGTCGGATGGGATGGAGCCCTTTGTGCTGAGAGTGGCTGAGAATATCCCCCAGGGAGTACTTGGACTCAGGGAAGGCAGGGTCCAACAGGATGGCCCGGTCTTGTTCATCCATGTCCATTCCAGGACTCGACTGCCCATTCTGAAAGTCTATCACCAAGCTCTCATAGTTGGGCGCGGGGCGCCCTTCCCAGCCCTCCTTCCTCGGGGGCCACTCCGACACTCTCGCCCGGACACCCATTTTGGGCATCGCCGGCGCCCCCTGGGCACTAGGGGTCGGAGGTCCCATGTTCCCATTCAAGGCTCTGAGCTTCTTACTGAACAGGTCATCTGACTGCATACTGATTGGTTCCCCCTTGGGCTCCACCCCCGGATCAGCTCAGTCGTCAGCCCTTAAGCTCAGGTTGCTCACACTTTCCCAAGGCCCCTCATTGTTACATCATCAGACACCATTTACCATTAGCTAGTGTCTTGGGGCAGGGGGGGGGCACTTGGCTGCAAGGCAACAGCCGGCAAAAAGCTTGCGACGAAGGTGTCGCCGTTACTACAAGTCCATCATGGGCCAAAAGGGGCTGATGTAGTGATGCGGGACAGCCGGAGTACGGCTCTCCTCCAATGGCGTCCTAACCACGGCTAGATCCAGACAGCAGGTGCTGAAGATGGATTCTCCAAAGGGTCTACAAAAGAGGAAGACAATACAAAACACAAACATGTAAATAAAAATGGACTTCTAGAACCTTAGAGGACATGGGGCTATGGAGCTTACATTATTCAGAAGCATGCCACAGTGGATTACTAGGTAAATAAAGTTCATTACAGCAAAGGTTCTCAACTTTGCTAAAGTCATTGATACAGGAGGGGTTGCTATGACAACAAAGTTTATGTGACGCTATTGCCAGTTGGAGAAAAACTCTGGGGCATTTTCAGCTTTTTCCGCTTCCTCTTGGGAGATATTAAAATTGAACTGTTCAGGTATTGGCATCGTATCGTGCACTTCTAATGATAATATTAAAGTAAAAAGAGCTCTGACTTTGGCACCCGTGATTTGGTATCTTTAGTTGTGTATTGGAATGGAACTGAAAAAATGTGCATCGGGCCATTCCTAGTTACAGAAGTCCTTCCTAAATTCCCACATGCAACTTCTATAAATCCAGTGAGTGGACTAGCCGGTGTTTGGCTTCCCCTGGCAGAGTGAAAGCTGCGTGCGCCTTGCCGGAATCCTGCCTGCACGGGATAGACATCCGAGGGCCTCCATCATGTGACACTGCAAGATGCTCCCAGCCTCAGCGGGCCGCAGAGCAAGCCGCTGCGAAATGGGAAAGACAGGGGTTCCCCTAAATGCGTAAACATGCACCTTTCCTCACAACGGAAAAAAAACATCCAACGCAGTACGCGTGCACAAGGACAAACAAATAAATAGACAAAGATGCCCAATTAGTTCCTTTACCAGCTACAGCCAAAATTATTACCTAAGCTCCATTAGAGAAAAGGGAAACCTTTGCAATTTAACCCGTTTAATCCCAAATTTTTTCCTATAAAATGAGTGCATGTGTTTTACTCGTTAGACCTATATGCATTTTTTTCATTTTCATTTCATGTATGCATTTTTTTCCATTTCTTTTAATTTTTAATTTCAAAGGGTTAATCACGTCAAACCACATACTTAAAAGCAGTGCCACTTGAAACGGTTCCATTACTATTGTCTACAAGAAACCGGGGTAGGACTGTAAACACTTGTAAAGAAACATAAGTTCAGCACCATCTCCAGAGAAACTAGGGAGACGAAAGCAGGGTCACATGACCAAAAGCTGGTTCAACCGGAGTGGTGGTATTAAGCGATTCAGGCATAGAGTGGCAGATGGATATTCACTTGTCCTCTTCCAGCAGTGGTATGAACATCATCTAGGCCCAAAGTGTGAGATCTTTTACTTTAATGACTTACAATCTCCAACAGGCTGCTGAAGAATTTATAATCAGGTGGATTTTACATTTGAAAAGACTCCTACTGAGTTATTAAAAGCACTTACATCTTACCTATTTAGGCCACCGCTGTAAGACAGCCATAAAGTATTTAAAAGTACATTATTTCTGAATCGTCTCTTTACACTTTGAGGAAGTAGACAGCACATAAGGATGCGAATGCAAAGTGCAGTTAAGCAAGCAGTGCTGGCTTCCTTTTTTCTTGGCTGTAAACATGAAAGAGAGTGGCTGTGAAAGGGCTTCTCTGCATTCCCTATTCTCACTTCCCCGTCGGCTTTGTTGAGGCCAGGTCATAAAGATCTCTTTATATTCCTCCAGAAGGGCAGCAATGGACAGAGTCACCCCTGAGGCACACCTTTTTCTTCTGTGTTTGTATTGAGAGAGACAGCCCTGTCCAGGTAACACCTGTTGACTCAAATGGATGATTCTTGTTCTCCATGGGCAACTGTTAGCAGCATGTTAAACTTAAACTCTAACACTAGATTTAGGCCACTTCCCAAAGCTTCACTGTTCACATTTAGCTAGACCCGGCTCCAATCTGAAAGACGGGGCCTTCAAGATCAGGTTACGTGTAGGAAGGAACCGTTGTTTAAGGTTTATTTGAGGGCCCATGTTTGGGGTAGGGCCCCCCCGGCTCAGTACACTTTCTCCAGGACAAAGGTGACAACACCTCCCATCCCATCCTTAATAAGTGCCTCTGGACTCAACAGCTGGCCCTTCAGCAAGGCACATAACCAGGATTTTGAAAGCATTTTAGAGCAGATTTACAGTCAAGACAGGTAAACTTTTTCAACGACCTAATTCCACTGAGAAGCATTTTATATTCAGACATACGAATCCTCTGGGAAATTAAGCAAAAGTGTCTACAAATAAACAAGAAATCTTGAAGGCTATTAAGATGAATCTTATAGTTTCCTAGAGACTCATGACTGAAGAGCTGCAGTCATGATAGATGTTTTCATCAGCGATCACAATCCAGCCCAGTCCAATCGCTGCACCTGTTTTTCCCTCCTGCTGTCAGGCACAATGAAGTGGATTCCCAGAGGCTTAAACGCCTTATTTGCATTTGTCAAACTCCCGTCCGCTCTTAACCACTCTAGGAAACAAAATCCCCCTCATGGTGCTTTAATCTTCCTAAGCCTAAAAGTCTTTAGTCTCTAGAACAGACACTGGAGAAACAGTCCAGTGTTGAAAATAGGCGAAATGGAGAAATGTTATGCACCCCTTCGATGAAAAGCACAGGTAAAGGTAGTCGCACATCCGAATTTGCAAATTTTCCGGTGCAACAAGAAAAGCTGTGAGATCACAGTGAGAGATCATCACTGTGCACCTGCACTAGCGCTGCAAGTCAACACTTGCCCAGTCTGACCAAGTTAACCTCTAACTTCACAAAAGAACGTGAGCAGTTTTGGAATTATTCCCCAGACAATAACATACTTGCTAGTACAAAGCTAGTGTTATCTTTCCCAGTACTGACTGGATGCTGGCCACTCTAGGAGAACTGAAGGTCCTTCTGGAATCCATGGTTCGGCCATTCCTTGCTGGTTCTGTTCTGTTGTATGTAACAAAACCCGTAAGAGACACAGAATAGTTTCAATAACCACACAGCAGGCACAACTTTTTACGACTTTAACCCTGAGGTGCAAAACGTGGGGACTTACCCAGTTTTAGCATAATGCACAAATTCTTCACATAGAGCGCAATGACCAGATGTTCCCACTAATCAATAAGGTAGCCTAAAATGATATAATGACAATACTGCTGAGCTCTATTCCTGCCAGAATAGCCCTGAGAGCACCATGGTCAGAGGTACGCTTGTCAAACACGAGCTTCTAATCACGCAAAGAAATCCATACAAGTGATCTGATCTTCTGGAATGTACCACAAGGCCATCGGCTTTTGAGCTGGGCTGATGTGAGCAAAGGGTGCCGGGCCATATCCGTATTGGTGCACTTTCTACTCTTCAGAGCAGAGAGATGACGGCATTATCATTAGTTAAATGCAGTTCTCAAGAGCACTGCAGACAGAAAAGACTAATTACAGCAATGAACTCATCTCTCTCCATTCAAAGGCCAGCTCACTTTCATCTCATTTCTGGAGGGCTGCAAGCTCTTCGGGGCTTAAAATAATCTTTAGGCATCGGCTAATTAAAGACAGGAGGAATATTAAAAACTATTTTAAAAAAGCTGCCCAGACTGCTGTCGTCAGATTAGAGGCCCCCCGCCACCTTCATCAGAAGCCATGAAACCATGGACGCATTAACCCAGAGTAACATAGATTAATCTATATCATTAAAATTTCTGCACAGTAATCAGCTAGTAGTCACAGGTAGGACTGTTCAGAGATAAATTTGCTACCAGAGAGCTGCCAGTTCAGCTGTCCAGCTACTCCTGGGTAGCTCACCTGAAGGTACCAGACAAGACTCCCGACTACAAGACGCATTCTGAGATGCAGGCGCTAGCCTTTCCTGCGCTTTCTGGGAGCTAAGGGACCTAAGGCTGCTAGAGCAGAGAAACTTCAGGAAGGTCAAGGTCACCAAGGGCAACCCAAGGAGAAACTGAAGATCCATCACTGAGGAGGTTGAGCTGGTCTAACAACAGATATGTGAGATATATATTCCCCGAGCCACAAGGTACCATTCCCAAGCCGTGCTCCCCGGGCACTGCCATAGCGTCATGATGTCACAGTGTTGCATATGACAATTAATCACTTCACCATATACATACACACACACACACACCACAAACTAATAGAGAGAGAAAGAGTATAAATATTAAAATGGACTATAAATTTCCAGATGTTTCCAGATGATTTACTTGTTCCCCACAAGCAGATGTGCATTACTTGATAGCATAGCAGTGCCGACGTCCATCGACGAGGCCGGCACTGCTGGTTCTTTGTTAGCTATAGAAAGTGGGTAGGAATCTATACAAGACTGAAGGGGAACATCCTATGCTTAGCAAAATCAGGGCAGTATGGTGCAGCCATTAGGAGCAGTTTCCTGCTAATCTTCCTGCCTAGATACTGCCATCTCGCCCGCTCGTGCCCCCCGGCACCAAGGAAATGGCGCGGCCTGGCTGTGGAACAGCGCGTTCCTCATCCTCATCGTCAGACAGGAGCACGCGAGGTCGTCCATTATTAAAGCGTCCAAACGAGAGACTAACAAAAGAGACAAAAGGAAAAGCCAATTAATTGCGTGACCTTGGTGTCAAACTGGGAGCAAACCGCTAATGAGGATGCAGGACGAAAGCCTCGACGTGGTGGGGTTACCACAGGCTTTTAAGTAGTGACACGACGACACAGCACTCAGTAGCTTCACAGCACACTTCAGAACAGTGGAGTGTCCATTTAATTAGCGCGGCTTTGGCAAGTACCTTCGATTCGCTCGGCGAGGCGCTCACAGAAGACCCGGGGGCCATATTCCGGGGGGAGGGCCTCCACTTGGATAATAACCACGCCCACCATCAGCTGTGAGTGTTACCACAGTGCCACCACAACCGTCCTGTTTTTTTCCCCAGTTTTGATGTGCGGCACCAGACCCCGAGGAAACGTGGTGGGAAAAAGCACAAGAAAAATAATAAAATCAAATCCCCAAACAGTGGGGCCCTCTCATCTGGCAAATTAAAGGGCCGCACGCAGACGGAAATAGGCTCCAGGATCTGCACAGCCGCGCCTTTCATCAGGCCTTTGCGTGCGAGGTCTTTGGTGGACGCTTTCAGCTCACCGGCCTTGTGCCACCATGTTCACACCTTGGACAGACAGAAGGTGACAAAGGGACATTAAAGAGCCACGAGCACGCTGCAGCTGGTGGCACTGTCTCCTCACGTACACAGCAACGCGTGCAGCTTTCATCCTGCTTCAAGGGACCAAGGGTTCAAGGTTTAAGCCCGGCCCCGGAGGTTTATTTGACATGTGCGCTCATTGGGTCCCTCACAGCACTCGCAGAGGCTGCAAGCAGGTAAATCCAAAAACGGACATCAGCGACCTGGGAAAAGTCCGCTTCTGCTTCCAGGGACCAATAACCATGCCATGTGGAGAGGAAGGTGATAAAAAGTGGTGCCTGGGAAGATCAGATTTTGCCCCAGAAGGAAACACATGCAATTAAAACGTGAGGGCCCCGTTATTATGGCGATGGTCCGTGTCTTTTTTGGTTTGTTATGACAGCCTGAGAAAGGCCACACCCTGTCTTGACAACCCAAAGCCCTTCAGAAGCCCTGATGTAGGCAACTTTCTAGACCAGCTGCTATTTCGGCAGTGGAGGATGAGGGAGAGGCACTGGTGTAATTATCCTTTCATCTCAGATCAGCACAAACAAAAAGAAAGGGGGGTTACATCTACAGAAATACCCTAGACCCCCCCTCACCCCAGCCAGATTCACAGCACCACTCAGGCTGATTGGTCCGACTCATGGCTGGGACCTACAGCGTCACGCATCAGTCTCTAACACATTGTTGTCTCTGTGACCTGAACTTACTATCAAGCAACCATACTGACAATCAATGGGAAATGAATGACCTCCCAGGTTTCCTTTTTCTTGAGGAATAGCAAAAAAGATGCTTATTACAGTACATTACAGACAGCAAGGGAAAAAAGCCAGTTGGGCAATGAGATCCGTTACAGAACAATCAAGTATGCAAGGGGTTATCCAGGACCAAAAAGCGGAATAAAATGTCTACATTCTTCAACTGTCTGCAGTAAATTACTTGACGGACTCACTAACGAGGTGGTTTCATTTTTACTAGGACACGGAACCCTTTTGTCCTCGGAAACAGAACAGCTCAGAAAAGTTGTCCTGACAAAATATCCTTTGTTCCACTAAACAGATCTTTCACACAGACGGGCCGCTGAAAGGCACATGGCACATAAACACACACTAGCCCAGATTCTGGCCTCCTGTTGGCCTTGGGCTTCATCACAGGACCGTTGTTGCTGTCCTCTTCTTCATCCAGTGAGTTGAGCTGCCTTCAAGCTCATGCCTGCGTTTTGATGCCTCAGCGTCTGCAACTCTGGCGTCCCTCTCCTCCTGCCGTCTCTAGCCGTGGTTAAATTAAGCATCCACTTTCTCCCGGCAGTCCCTTCATGCCATAGGTATGGTGTCGCCAAGCCTTCCAAACCAGAGACCTGTGGGGTCAAGGCCCGCTGAAACAATGCCTCCCTGCTCAGTCACTCCACTGGCTGGTTCTGGGGACGGACCAAGAGCATTTTGCGTGGGACGGCGGTCAAGGGAAACAAGGCCATTTCTGAATAACGGCAAGCAAATCATGCCTGAGATCCATGCCATCACATGCTCCCCCAAACAAAGTGCCATTTGTTCCTGTTTTTTTTTTGGTTCCACCCGCAAGATGCCCATCTTCTACTGCCAGCCTTCCAAAAAGTGTTCCCAGTGGGTTGTGCCAGCTGTGCCCCAGCGCCCATCATGTCTGTGCAGTTTCCTGCAGGTTGATTCCAAGTCGAGGTGTGTCAACGTCACCCAATCCCACTGACCCTGCGTATTATGTAAATTAACCAGAGGTCAATATGAGTTACTGGTCTTTTGCAACGCAAATCATATCTGCATCACAGGACACCTCAAGTGGCATGGCATGGACACATTTCCTCTTCAGACCCACCTCTTATGGCTCCCTCATCTCATTCTGCTGCATACAAGATGCTTGCTTCTTTCCAGTGAACCTTAGGCCTGTCAGTCAGGCTCGTTGGTCATATACTAAATGCATACTTGCTTCTTACTAAAAAATTTTAATATTTTAGTTTGACCGTTTGCAAAGCCAACACTAGGGGGCATCAACTTAATCACATTAGCAAGCGAATCTTTATTCAGCATTGTTGTGTTGTTGATGTCTGGTGTACATTACCACCCCCACCCCCCTTTATTCTGGTTATAAGTATAACACTGATGCAGACTGTCAAATGAGTTGTAATGAATGTAATGAAAACATAAAATTTATAATGAGGAACCTAGGAGATGCTACTTCACTGGAGAGGAACGTAAAGCCCCTTAGGCAAGAGATCGTTATGCTAGTGTTCATCAGCACAGAAAGTCCCTGGCTCTATTAGCAGTGACTAGGCACTAGCCAGTGACAGTCCTAATCATTTAGTCTCGAATGTCTAGGCCCATGTTTATTATTCCGATTGTGTGCTGTTTGGTTCCGTCTTCCAGGTTCTTCTCCTTTTGGTTTGCTTTTGGTTCCAGCTTCACCAACTATCACCGACATTTTCTATGAAGCCCATATTCATTAAGCCTAATAACTGTTCTTATAATTCATTGCAACACATTCATAAGGTATTATAAACATGGCTATAATTATTTATAGAAAAGCATAATTTTATAGCCATGTATATTATGCATTATGAATGCTCTATGAAGCTCTCATCTATAATGCACTATAGATGCCTTCATAATATACATGGCTTTAATGTGTTGTGCCTTTTGACAAATATTTATAGCCATGCTTATAATACTTTATAAATGCATTATTATTATTAGTTATTATTGTGTGTAGAAATGACTAAAAACATGGCCTTAAGTAAAGTGTTACCACTCAATGCCACAAAGTGTCAGGAAAAAAGAAAGAAGGTTGATACCAAAATGTCTCGAAATGTTGCATGCGCTGTTCTCTTCTCCACGCACCAAGCACCTCTAATCACAAGCTGGCAGGAAGGGTTATTCATCTGCCCAACAAGGGCAAAGGACTTGGACTTCCATCGATCATTCATAACCAGGTATCCAGCAAAGGGTCGCAGAGAGTCTGGAGCCTAACCCAGGAAGGGCAGAGCACAAGATAGGGACCACCCTGGATGGGATGCCAGTACGACACACACACACACACAATGCATGTTTTTGGACTGTGCTGGGAAACAAGAGTGTAATCACAGGGCCATGAACATGACACTGAATGCACTTCAGCGAAATTATTTATTTTTATAGCAAACTATGTGGCAGTTTCACGCCTGGGAGGTTCTCCCAACTCGCCTGTCAAAGGCTGCGTTTGAAGTGCACTTCAAAACAATTCTGGCAAATTTAGTGCCAGTCAGTATAGATTTATTTTCACAAGAGCCATTATCTTCCATTCCTATTTTAATGTAAAACCTAAAGATTTACTCCAGTTAAATTTTAGACTGACATTCCACATCCCTGTGGGGAACCCCCCACCATTTTGTACAACTGGATTGTAGGTGGTCTCCATAATTAAGCGTGTGTTACTCCACCAAAGGGACTCTCCAGCCATTTCTGCAGGCTTCTAATCAGAATTAAGGGCACTATTGGCTCCTTGACAAAGGACCAAAGCATTCTCATCCAGCGGAGTACGGCAAGCCAACGTGTAAACGGGGGTGTGAAGACCTAAGGGACACCTCTTACCACAAGGCCAGGTCAGATTACAAGCATCTGCCAGAGGCCGACTGCTGGAAACGTCACGGCATCATCGGCAAAAGCCCACATCACACACCTGTCAAGGACGCCCCCCGCAGTGCGCAGTCACGGGCAGCCGCTGCCAAACGCACCTGATACTCTCTGTACGGGTTTCAAACAAGGGAAATGAAACAAAACGTAAATGTGACGGGCAGTGCTTCAACACAGAGGGCAGTGCCGGCTTCCAATTCACTGACAGCGTCTCTTCCCTCGGCCTTGTCCGCCTGTGGAGGCTCCCGTTTTAGCATGCGGGTCTGTGCCGGCCTGACGAGCCGGGGCCACGGGGCAGGAGTGGCGATAGGTTAGCCGTGCTTGTCCAGGGAGTGCGTGGGGGGTGGAGTTCAACCCCCAGCCTGCCAGCTGGCCCCCTGCCCGACTGCTGCCAACTCTGCCATTGTCCTTCACCCCTCCCAGGAACAACCAAGCGAGAATAAAGGAAAGCCTCTGCTCTCCCTGCCCACCCCCCACTCCGGACCCTTTGCCTCAAACACACTAAAAGAAGCAGAAATGCACCTCATTTCGCATGGCGGGGCTTACAGAAAAGGGTGGCGCATTCAGCCGCATGTTTACATGCTTTTCCATGCAGCCTCCTCCTTTGTTAGGCAAACGAGGGTCCCCATCCGAGGGGCAAAAATGACAGCAAGCCGACGGCCTGCTCAGGCAGCTGCTGCCGCTGGCTGACGTGCTTACGGCCGTCGGGGAGGCGGACTCGGGCCAGTGAATGCACCCGGCCAGTATGAGCGGCAGCCCCAGGTGCCCGTCACCTGACTGGGGAAGCCGGCGACGAATATTACCGTTAAAAACGCTGACACTGAAACGGAGAACATTCTAGAAGAAAAAAAAAAAGCCTGTTACCACTGAGGACAGAGGGAAAAAAATAAAGAGAGAGATTGCTGTTTGTAGGAGGTCCGATGGTAGCCCATAAAACCAAAACACAATGCGACATACAGTGTACCTTGATATTAAGGATTAAAGGTGCTCGTTTGCAGAGCACCGAGCACGCTCAGAGCACAGGCTGCAGTTTGGGCAATTGCTCTCAATGTTTTCCCCTGAGATGGGGGGGGCATGCCATTCACCGAGCAAACCACAAGACAGGGAGAGTCCAGGACCAAGATTAACCGAGAGCTCCTGAGTAAAATGTAAAGCACTGCAGTAGGTGATACTATGTTAGTATTGCTGTGGTCCATTTCACCTCCTATCTTGGAAACTTCAACTGGAACGCCCCATGAAGTCAGGAATCTACCCAACCCTGACCTCAGAATCCAAGATAGCAGAGTCCTTTATCAACAGAAGTTAAAACTGTAGTCTTATTTATACCATCGTATTTGTAGCTCATTAAATTGGCAATACGCACAGTACTGTACAGCCACTGTCAGCGGACGTGTTGTTACAGTGATTTTATGAACAAAATACTGCATAATGTTATCAACTGACAGTACTGCATAAATTATCAACTGATATTGCCAAAAGTGGCTAACAATTAACCGGACTAGAACTGTTTGACAAAGCAGGATTTCATGCTTGGCTGGATAATTTGTCAGATTAAAGGTAGTCTGGGTTAAATGTTAGTGAACAAAGATAAAAGCCATTTAAACTGGGGCAAATTAAATCCAACAATTTGTTATCCGGCTAAGCAAGAAATCCTGCTTCTTGAAACAGGTCCCTGGTATTGTTAAATGGCTTTCCGAATTAACTGGAACGCGATTAACTCGAGTGTGACGCAGTTCTCAGTTCCGACCTCCGAGGTATATGGAACACGGCATAACAGTGCTGTGATGGTCCTGTTATGGAGCAGAATGCGGGAGCATCTTCACTGAGAACTTACTAGGAATTAAACACTAAATAAATACTTCAGAAATGCGGTGTCATTGCTGAGCAACAGGTTCATTCATTACAGGTTCATTACTTACAGGTTCATTACTTAACTTTGGAATCACATTCCGTGAAAAGGAAAGAAAGGGAAAAAAAACATGCATGTTAGCACCCCCACCCCGGCAGGTACCCCCCCAAAGGCGTGCCGTCCCGGCTCACTGCCCCCACCGTGCAGGAGGCCGGCGCCGGTGACACCTCTGGTGTGAACCCGGTTCCCTACTCCCCACCCCCCCTCCACTGGCCATCTGGCCCCCGGCAGCCCGGCAGGTCGCAGCACCCCGGGGGGTGGGTGGCTACAGCTTTGGAGATCCCTGTGACCCCCTTCCCCCCACCCCCACCTGCCGCTACATTACCATAGCACCGCATTCATTTATCCGTCATCCGCTGACAAGCTTTCAGAGGAACAAGTGGAGCGATAAATAGGAAAAGGAGAGGAGAGAAATGCCAGACGGCAGAGCAAGAAGAACAAGCAGAGTGGCCCCGCAGACAGCCAGCTCACGATGTCTCTCAGGGGCCCGCACAAGCGAAGGGAGGCAATTACATGATGAAAGGAAAATAAAGAGCATCACTACACTAATAATAATAATAATAATAATAATAATAATAATAATCATCATTATTATTTGTAGTGCCCAGCAACACACAGACCCAGGAACAGAGCACTAGAATGTTCCATTCAGGCCTGATGCGACCCCCCCCCCGGCCCCCCGGGAAGCACCTGGGCGGTGCATCCAATGGGGATTTAAACCACGGAGAAAGAATAGGATGCTTCTGGGCCAGCCGGCTGCTGCGGCAGGGCGTCAGCAGCCCATGCTTGGCCGGCAGCCCATTTAAAGGGGCCAGCACCTGTATCGGGGGGCCGCCTTTCAAAGCGAGTCCCTCCTAGAGGTGCTTCTCACAGCCCCCCGCCCCATCAGCCACGGCAAATGCATACCGGTAGTGGCTTCCGCTGGCGATGAGCTGAGCACATGCAGGTGCTGCACTACTGCACCGCTAGGCAGCCCTATAAATGGTGTCAAGCTTAGTAAAACACCTGCATATCCACCTAAAAGGAGATGGCACGTGTCTGCCTGGTCCAAAGTGCATTGGATGCTCATTACCAGCAGGGCAGTTTGAGTCTTCCCCCCATTAAGAGCTCTCCGTCTCAGAAGTGGGACACGGACAAAGGGAGGAGCACTCGGCCACCGGCAAGGCTGCCTAGACCACCACCCCAAGGGGTGTCCAAGCAGCTTTCAATAGCTCAAAAAGCCCAGCAGTTTGCAGGAAGGGGGAAGGCTCTTCGTGAGGCAAATTCCTAAAGAGGCATTTCTTAGCCTTCACTGGCTACATCCAGGAGGTGGCGCAATGGGGAGCCTGGGGTGGAGCAGAGAGGACCAAAAAGCAGAAGCAGTGACTGCCTCCTCCAGTAGAGAGTGGAGATGGCCAATGGTCAGCTGGGGTGAACAGGAAGCCATCACTGGCAGCCAGGGTAGGAAATGCAGCTCGCCCCTTCACCTTAGGCAAGTCATTTATGGAGGGTGAGTACAGAAAACGTTACGCTAGCAGCTGGCTATTAAAAAACTGCATGTCAAACTACATTCTTTACTAAACTAGGGTAAAAATTCTTCAGTTCCACCCTGTTTCAAAGGTTCCTAACACGCCATCACCAAGAACCTTTTCTTTGACATGACACCATTTCTGTACAGAAACACAGTGATGTCGCTCTACTTTTTATCTACAGCTGTTTGATCTAAATTATATAACAAACATCTGGTGAAATTGAGGATGCGGCTAAAACAGGAGAACTATAGCTCAGGATACAATCTGACCTGCTCAATATGGGGCCGCGCTTAGGAGAATTGATCTGAAGGTGGATGGATGGATCAATGGATAGGTTGACTGATGGATGGAGTTAGTTAATATATAGAGGCTTACTGACTTTTTCCTTTCTCTGCCATAAACTAATGAGAAAAGAAATTTTTTGTTAAATCTCCTATAACTGGTATACTAGATTCTTGTCTTTTACCCCAAGGGGAAAAACACTTGAACTACAGCTGCAGACCAATGTTGACCACTAAACCCAAACCCGAATTCAAACCACACATCTAGTACATATTGACAGAAGCATTCTCAGCCAAACGGACATCTTTTAGACACAACAGGAATACCGGATATCCTAACGCCTGATCTGGTGCTTTGATATTACCCACTCTCATTAGGAAAGCTATCTGAGGATGACACTAATCAGAGAATGGAACCCCCTTCTTGTCAGACAAAGCCTCCAACAGTTCATTCCTAGGGATTATGATTCCTGGTATACACCCCATATATGTGAACTCGTGCATTTGTTTTGATGCACTGGGGACGTCATATAGAGGTGCTATTAGTCGTGTGAAACCACAACAAATGATTACAGTGATAGCAGTAGTAATAATAATGATGATAACAGCAGTAGTAGCAGTAGTAAGATTAATGTGTCGCTACATTCTTGGCATTCTTTTCTCCCCACACTGTGTAATCCCCGGGAGCGCCGTGTCACGGCGGTAATTCTCCCACAAACACGCCGCGCTCCGACACGCGGCTGACAGCAGGCAGCTGTCGCGGTCGCCGGGATTCGCCGCCAGTCCGGGCAGAGGATGCGTCCTCGCCGGCAATGCGTGGGCGACGCCTTCTGCGTTTGCATGCCCCGTGGGAGACAGCCGGTGGCAGCAGCGAGGGGTACTAAGCGCTAAGAAGGTCAGCGACATGCTTGGTCTCCGAGGGAGCCCCGCACAGGAGCCATCCTGGGGTCACCGTGCGGGTGACGGCACATGCTCCACACCGCCATCTTTCCTAAGCCCACATGTAAACTACAAGGGGGGGTAAACAGGCAGTCTATGGTCAAAAGGCTCCGTGGGAGGGTCACTGTTGATCAGCAGGTGCAACACAGGAAGGCCTAGTGAAACTCCTCTGGCTTTTTATATTTTATAACCCTGCCTCTGTTTTTTTTTAAGCATGGTCCCAGGCCCCAGCACACTTCTAATTACCAAGCAAGCTGGCACCGGGCGAATGGACCAACAAGAGGCAGCCAGCGGAATGGACTAATTACCTCATCCTACTCATAGTCTACCTCACAATGACTCGGTTTGTTCAAGGCTGCTCTTTATCACTCATCATACTTACAAGCTCTATTTGCACTTTATGTCTGGTTTGCACTCTCTGCCACGTGCCCTTACTTGTATATTGTATTTATTCATATTTTCTTTCTTGTATTTTTAAATAAAATTTTTTTGCATTAATGTTTTCTGTTTGACAAGGGTTTGCGAGAAACGTAATTTCAATTCTCTGGGTGTTCTGTACACGTGGCAGAATTGACAATAAAGCTGACTTTGACTTTTGACAGGCGTGCACAAGGTACGAGGGAGGCGCAGGGTCCCGTCACAAAGCAATCCCCGCCTTGGTTAAGAAGGTTAAACAGGATCTGGTCCTGCAGAGATGGGGACCCACCCCTGCAGAGAGCAGAGGACCCTTTGGTGGAATTCCAGGCTGAAGGAGCTCAGTAGGGGCTGACGGCGGAAGGCTTGAGTATCTGGGGCGGGGGGGGGGGCTTTCAAAATAAGTGCCTGTCATTTTGGAGGCGTTAAAAAAAAAAAAAAAAAAAAAACACTCTTAAATATGGGTTGAAGTGAAGTTAATTGGCCCTTCCCTGTGAGCCAGAGGGGAGATAGGAGTCGGGGCCCAGGAAAGGCCATCTGGTACTCACTGGATCCACCAAATTCTGTGGGAAATATACATCAGAAGGAAAGCGGATAAAGCGATTGCTAGTCGGCCTGCCCCCAGGGCTGCAGTGCATGGCTGTCCCAGAACAGGAGCCTCCAGAGTCACAATCCACTCTGGCTCAGCTTTTGGACTCCCAACCACCATGCACACCCTCAATGTCCTTCCCCATGCCCACAAAGCAAATCTCCCCCTAATTACAGGTGAGTGTCCCGGGGTAACAGCAATGCATTAGCACTAGAGGCACACGGCAGCGCCCGGCTGACTGCGCGAGGAGGAGAAGGCAGCTGGCAGGCGGGGCTTTAATTAGCTGCTGCTTCCTGTCATTCGGCAGTCAGCGGGGACAGGTAGCGGCCGGCTCTCTCGCAGGCTGCCCAGGACAAGCTGAACCAGTCAGCGCTCTGCACCACGCGGCTCTGCCCCGTCGCTAGGCAACCCCGACACTCCGTCTCGCAGCCTCAGATGGCGGTGGCTTGCCGCGGATTGGTTAAAAACGAAAAATACAATAACGATATTGACAGCGATTGTTCTTAAAGTTCAGACTAAAAAAAGCAAATAAAAAAAAAAGCTGACACAGATTAACAGGCCTGATTCATGGGCACAAAGGGCAACAGGTGAATTGCATGGAGTTAAACAGCACCCCCCCAAGCAGACATGAGCACACAAAGAGTGCCCCCTCCCCCCCACTTCAGAAGATACCCTCTAAGGCAGCCCTCGGCTCACCAGCCGGATGGGGGCTTGTTAGTGTCCATTTTGTGTGAAACCTGTTGCGAGGGCAGAGGGTCCTCAGCAGAAAATGGCTCACAGATGAAATGGTTTGGGGGGGGGGGGGGGGGGGGGGGAGGAGAGAAAGTGGGCAGGGCCGGGAACTCTGTCTGAGGCAGTCTGATTCATGGCGGGGGTCCATTTTTCTGAAATAATCTCTAGTAATGCAAAGTCAATGTGTGTGGCGGAAAATCTTGGACAGGGCGACCATACTAGACTCCCGCTGGCCCAGATCTCACATCAGGCAGAAAACAGGAACTGCATCTCAAACAAGAGGGACGATGACTCTGCTCTTGATTCCAAACATCTGTTCCAGCTCCCACATGAAGTACATATAAAGCATAATATATTAGATCATATCATTACTATTTTATTTTTTTTTAACTATGGTATCATCAATATATAAACTAGGTAAACACTTGCTTTAATTCTCCCATATTACCAAATAAAATGCATCCATATCTGTCAAGAAAGATGAACAAAGGTTCATCCACCATTCTCCTAGACATAAACAGAACTTCTTGTGAGATACTCTGGTAAAGAATGGGTTTAAAATCGCATCACTTGTGATATGTTTATCGTTTATATGTAGATGGATACTTGCTGAAGTGAGTGCTGTCTTTTTAATACTAGTATTTATTTATGTGTAAGACATCAGTGTGCATGTTTCTATTTTCAGAACACTGCTCTCCTTAAACTCCAGCATATGTCACCTCTACAGAAATGGATTTGTGGGAAAAAGGATAAAATGGGGTTGCTGTATTGCGGAGGCCTGTCTGCCATCATTGCAGGGCGATCAGTGATCCTCCCCGCACCGAGAGGCCCGCGCTGTCGCCTGCCTCCACACCGGAGCCCACTGTGACATTTTCCGTCTTGTCGAATCGTTTAATCCGACGCGCCAGAAGATTTCCAATTAGCATCGTCGTCTCTGAAGGCGCTCCGGAACCACGCGGCGGGAGCGGCGCCCGTCGAAAGGACGTCGCGTTTCAGCGCATCGAGAGGGTGTCGCATTTCGGCGCATCGAGAGGGCGTCGCGTCTCGGCGCGTCGGCCCCGAAATGCCTGCTCACCTCTTTTTAACCGTGAACTCCACAAGACAGTTTGTGACCTGAAATGGCACAGCGCTCCCAAATCCTTAACAGCGACCCGAAGAAAAGGGGCCGCACTAGCAGCACCTAATTCCTCCTCGGTCCTTATAAACAAATGATGCAGTTCAATATCAAAAACGAAATTACAGAAGCGAAAATCTCATTCTGCACATTTCAGTAAATGAAAGCAGAATTAATTCACCATGTTGGATGGAGGTCTCTTTATTGTATAAAAAAATGGCTTCTGCACTGTCATCCTCAAACACACCAGCTAGAATCTGGATTTAGCGCTAGAAGAACGTGTAAAAATAGCTAGGGCCTGGGAACCGTGGGGGCAAAGCCCATTGCTATGTGAGCCTGAACTGCCAGAGTGTCACCTGACTAGATCACAAGAGGCAGAGTCACGCCCTGGGGAAGGGGCTAAGTGTGTGGGCCGATGCGCCAGAGCACCTCCCCCTGGTCTGTCGGGCGCCTGCAGTGAGACGAGGGCCGCCGCGACCCGCGGTGCGTAAAGAATGCAATCGGCGCGGCAGGGAGCGTGTCAGCCCTTTGAGGGGCACCGGTCGTCGCGGAGTAGTCCGCGGGGCCCAGTCATGCCTTTCAAGTATCTCGGCCGGGGCTGGAATTGGAGAGGTCATGGGGGACCTCTTTGAAGAGACCCCCTACCCCGCTTCTGCTTCTCGGAGATATGCCGGACTCTCGGAGCGCCATCCTGAGTCCGCAAGTCTTTGGGAGTGTCGCCCGCCGACGTGGAGGGGGTCTGTAGGGCTTAGCGAGCCGGGGAATCGGCTATAATGCCCCTCGGCGGCTAGCTCTACACTCTTATCGGCGCTGTCAGGCGCGGAATATTTACAGGGAGGCCTGACGACTATTTTGGGAGCAGATAAGTTGTCATCTACTTGAAACAGCAGGGAAACGACTCTTAGGACAAAGACTTTTATTACTCGTGAAATGTATTTATCTTACACAATAGGTAGATAACGCCTCACTTTACCAGAATTTCCAATTTTTCATAAAGAAAATCTGCTTCAACATCCTTAATAAATCTGGGCCGTTTACGTCAAACGCTGAACTCTAACCTACATGCACACAAAATGTGCATACTAATCGTTGGGGTGGGGGGATGTTCTATTTACGTCCTTTTCTTCGTGAACACAGGAAACCTACCTAGCCAATTTGTATAAGTCAGAACAAAGCAGGGGTACATTCATGTTATTAAACTTGCATACATGACATTTATGTATGTAATCTATGATGAATTAATTATACAAATTATACATTATGTTTTATCAAGGTTCCCAAAAGTATGAAGCTTAATTCGACAGGAAAGTCATACAATAAGTCTTCTTAAGTCTCGCACAATTACAAACAACCGTTAGAAAGCAAGACGGAATAACACATGATTTGAAGAGCTATCCATGTGCCAGCTAGCTAGCAGTCAGTTTGAATTACATGATGCTAAGTGAATTGTGTCAAGCGGCTAGCAAATGAAAATGAAATTCCCCGGCAGCATATATAATTTAATTAAATGAATTAAAGTCATTCTCACGAACACCGGGATGCGGTCTTCGGCAAACCGATGAGTTTCTGACTCTGGCCAGACGCCCCGAAATAGCCACCCCTCTCCCCTGCCCTTAGAAGGTGGAAGGCGTTTGGGCCAGGCGTCAAAATCAAGTTTAAATCAAAAGCGGGTTGGATTTGCAGTGTCACGCGGGCACGGCGCGAGCCTGACAGCCGGACGCGCAGATACACGGGCCTGACGCTCCATTTGATGTCCCGGGGTGAGACGGAGCCCCCGTACGCAAAGGCGCCTCCTGTCACGGCCAGTTTAATGATGCCGGGGCTGTAGAGAAGGTCTTGCATCATTTGCAGATGTACCGCATGTCATCTGCCTCATAACAGGCCCGGTGGGAGTTCTTCTCGGTTACACTATCACCTTGAATTTATATATCCTCCTCACTGGCCATTGTTAAAAAAAAAAAAAGAGGGAGCGGGTTTGCTCTGTGTTTTAATAACACTAATAAGCTACCTGCAATGTTTTTCTCGTTAAATGCAACACATCCACGCCTCTCCTGCTAATAACCCCGCTCTCATTCTGTGAGTGCCCAATGAAATTCCCAGCCCGCTCTTTCATAAATCAATAATGAGGGAAAATGGATTTTGCCTAAACAAAAGTGGGATATAAGGATGGGATAATCGAAGCCTGAGGTGCGCCATCCAGTTCATCATGTGCCGTCGCAATTACCGCGGCACAAAGAAGCTGATCTGCAGCTGCAGTGGGTTGGGTCAAGGACTGTGTCCACCTAGGTGAGGAGGTTTGGCTTCATGTAGCCAAAGGCTTCTCATCAGCGCAGGAGCCAATCGCAAGCGAGCAGCTGGCGGTTCATGTGTCACGTGGCGGTACTCCGGTTCACGAGACTGGTGGCTGACTAATACAGTCCGGCTGATGCATTAATTGAAAACTGTCACGG
>JAODKM010000040.1:13611586-13626617 GCA_026780845.1 Petrocephalus sullivani | reverse complement strand
AAAGTAAGATTTTGTTTCAACCAACCAGTTGAATACTCTGTGATTATGACTCCTCATACTCAACTGGTTGGTTGGATAATATACAAGTCAGTATAACTGATTCTTATGGTAGGTCAAAGCATTCATTACACTGAATTAAGCTGTTGGCACTGTACAATCATGAATATGAAATCATCATATTTACCGCAGTTTTGGACCACTCTCGATGAGAATGGTTTTTTGTATAGCCTAGCTTTATCCAGCAGGTCTGTGCACCTTGGGTTTGTCCATTTCACAATGAGGATTCTTAGCTTAATGGCAGTTTACATAATTGCACACTGCTGAATTCTGCAGGTGTGTTCCAGGTGGGATGCTGGTGAAGTTTGGCATCATTATTGGTTTTTCTGTCTGTAAAACTGTTCAAGAAAATCTCCTTCTTCCTGCAAGCACTAAATACCAAAAACATGTATCCATTGCCTCAGATTAAACTAAGAAACACCAAAACCTCCCCGTATAATGGAACAAGTACACTAATGTGAATCCTTGAGAAAAAAGTTAAAAAGAAAAGTTAATATACCCAAGAACACTTCCTGGAAAAATATTAAATTTCCCCATTTATTTTCAGACTGTGGATCTGGTTTACATCACCTCATTAAAAGAGATTCATAGAACATGTATTCAACTGAAAAGACAAAAAAACTAAAACACAGGCAAGCCACAATACTGCTTAATCAGGGTTGCTTCAAATTGATTTTTCTTAAAAAACGGAGATGACCCCTAAGTCGGCACTTAAGCTAGACTTCTTGGAACCGAATGAAGAAATGAAACCGACAGTAAATGAAAGGTTAAATTTTGCAGTTGTGCATGTCCTTTTCACCAGTCGCGTAAGACCTCATTATCACAGGATTGAAGTGGGACAGTCCTTGTGTCTTATGTATTCAGTGTATGCTTCAAAGAGGTTTCCATTTATAAACCAAGGTAACCTTTGAAGTAGCCAAATTCAAAATATACAAACCAAAATTTTTTTATGTGTCAAACGATGGTTGAGATGTGGTCAAGGTTTTAATTACTGCAGCAGAAGCCAAGAATGTAACATTCTCCACTACACTTTTAAAAGATGCTCTTTAAAATCAGTCTCAGTTCAACTGATTTTTTTACAGTCAGTTTCACACTATAGGTGAGGCACATGAAGAATGTTTCACTATGGTTTCTACAGCAAAACCTCCAGAAAGTGAGATGTAACATTCACTCACTCACAAAGACCTAAAGAATGTTCTTATAAGACAAAAATGTAAAAACCTAAAGAATATTTTTACCCTCATCGACGTTCAGTAAACTCTACTCAAGGTGCGGGAAGATGGATCTTCAATTGTATTGGAAACCATAATGTAACATTTTCATGGTGATGTCTGGAAAACTCACACCTGATTTCGAGACATCCCGACTAGACACTAGAAGTACTTTCTTTTAACACAGTTTTTCCCAGTCTAGTCCCGTTACTTAGTTAGGAGGGAGCTTTAATGTGGGCTGTCTGGCAGGGAGCAAAAATGTGGACTGTCTGCGCGTTCCCTAGGATCAGGTTGAGAAACACTCTTAACAGATATGCCAGAGATTGGTCTGGATGCTACTGGTCTACTTCTAAAACTGAAACCGCATGTGAGCTCACCCTATGTGTGTCAGTGATCAGGCCCCAGGCATGGGTTTTCGAAAGTGCTTGTCTTGCGTGTGCTTGGTCATGGTGTATAATCCAAGGACGAAATTGGTGGCAGGTCAGCCCACGTACTACATGGAGATGGGGGGGGGGTGTGTGTGTCAAATGGTCAGCAGTGAAGGGTATCAACGCATAGTCAGTGGGTTTTGGAGGGGGGTCACTGCATTTGGCCACTTTTGCCTCTTGCAGATGTATAGATAGAGGTATTTGGGGCAAGTCAGACGTTATGTCTAAGGGTTGGGGGGGGGGGGGGGGGGGGTGTCAGAGGAGAACAAAGGCAGGGAAGCGAACTGAGGGCTTCCCCGTGTCGTTACAAAGCTCCAAAGGCAAGCAGCAATGTCATTCAGAGCAGCCTACAGTTAATGGCTCTTATACAGTGGCCTTGCTGTTCCTTAGAGGCAGGCTAGACGGGGCCTTGGAGTGAGTCACCAGCCACACATTTTGCTGAAAGTCAATCCCCAAATCGCAGGGTAAAGCCACTCAGTTACCCCCCCACGAGACCTTCCAGCTGGACACTGAACCACCTGATGGAACAAGACCTTGCTTGATTGTGCCTGTTCGTCTCCCCTTCCGAGCTCCTAACCATGTAATGAGAACTATGTAGCCCCCCCCCCAGGAGTGTAATTAAACAGCGCCGACTTCGGGTTACGATAAGGTCCGGGCAGTACGGAAGCAAGGAGGGAGGCAGACACTGGGGCCATTTAATTACAGCACGGAATCATTTCTGGCCCGTCTGTCTCTGAAAGCAGTATATGTGTGATTAATATAATTAGTGATAATAGTGGCAGCAGGAAGGGCAACGGACTCCAACCCATTTTGTTTAGCCTTCAACGTGCAGATTTCACCATTCCGGACTGAATTTATAAAAGTGAAAAATCTGATTGGTTTGAGATCTATGCTCACAGGTGTTTATTACAGCGCGTTAAATTAAGGTGCAATCCCATCTTCCACACAAAATAAACCTCAAGCCAGATGTAAAATTAACAGCAGCCACATATCCTCACAGATCCATTGGTTCTATAAGGATTTCATTGACTGACAGATATTCTGCCTGAGTTGGGCCACGTGAAGGCTGGCCTTGGCATCCCAGAGTGAGACCTGACAGCCACGCTGCGAGTGGCCCAGCAACATCTGGTCCCCGGGGTGCACACATGGGAACAGGAGCCGGCCCATTCGGCACCAGACAGCAGATGTAGCAAAAAGAGACAGGGGGATGCTGGACCGTGACGGCCTGAAGCACTTGTCGCTGTCAACTGGCCCGAGGGGTCTCCATAGAGAGTGGGGGGTCCATCCTTCCCGGGGGTTTCCAGTGAGAGATAAATACGGAGGGAGAGAGAGACAAAGCGAGAGGGAGTAAAGAAAAGGGAGAGAGAGAGAGAAAGACGGGGGAGAGGGGGAGAAAAAGAGGGATGGAGAGAGAAAAAGAGGGAAGAGAGTAAATAAAAGGGAGAAAAAATAAAGAAAGGAGAAGGGGAGGAATACAGAGAGATGGAGAGAGAAATAAGGAGAGGGAAAGGGTAAGGAAAAGGGAGAGAGAGAAATAGAGAGGGAGGAGGACAAAGACAGTGGGAGGGAGAGGAATAAAAAGAAAAAAAGTGATTGAATCAAAGGGAGAGGAAGAAACAGGGAGAGAAAATGAGAGCTATGGAGAGGGGAATGAAGAGATGGGGAAGAGAAAGGGAATAAAAAAGGGAGAGAGAGAGAGAGAGAGAGAGAGAGAAAGAGGGACGGGGGATAGGAAGAACTGAAGCACCATGAAACTCAAAACTGCCCCCAAGACCCCCACCCCTGGTCAACTTAAGCCCTGGTGCTGAGCATACTGACCCTACGTCCCCTCAGGCAGACCTCTTGTAGGGGGCTGGGGTTGAGAGGAGCTCCTGAATATTCCCACACAGGACGACGGGTCTGTCCCCCATCCTGGATGCAGGGCAGGGAGCAGGGCCCACCTTGCAGTCAGTATGTCTCCCCTTTAGGCAAAGACAGAGGGCACTTTCTCATGCAAACGAACATCATGGCTGGGGCCCACTGCGACTGACTTCCTCTGTAAAATCAACAGTCTCCAACAGCTGCCAAACCCACTTGACCAAACAGAAGGGAGGCTAAGAAAACACGTCTGTTCCGAGATTCCCCATCCCTGTGGCGGTCCGCGAGATCCCTGGGGACGGCAGAACGGCTCCAGCGTGGAAGGTCAACAGGGGCGTTCACTGACACGCAAGGGTAATGCTTCAGCACCACCACGTTAACAGAGGGGGGGCGTGGGGGGAAATAACATGAACACATGTACGCCTGCATGTATGAAACGCCTGTAATTGCTTGCAGTACTAATCTCAGCCATTTAAGCAGCATCCAGATCTAATCACCATTTCTGCACAGCAAGACGGAACAGCTGTAGAAGCCTTCCACCTAGGAGAGGCATGAGGCCCGAGCCCTAATTGCCGGCTGTATGTTGGCCTTGTTGCCCCCCCGTGCCCTGATAAACAATGCTGACTGCTTACCAGCCTGCCCGGCCGACTGCACGCACACGTGCTCATACATCTGGCTCCGAGACAACCTACCTACCAACTCCAACCAAAAAACAGTTTTTGTCATACCCTGGAAGCAGAGGTGCGTATAATTATTTTTACAAACTTCTCAGGTTAGTGAATGTTTTTTCCTTGCCCTGATGCACCCTGCCGCTCTGTTAGGGAGCGGTACGCTCAGCCTGAGAACCTCTTAAGCCCCGGTAAAATGGTCCCCCGTTTATGTTACTGCCTACATTCAACAGCGAGGTTTGTTCAGAAGTTCCCGATACATGGCAGAGTTATTTAAGGGCAACTCCCCCATGAGTAACGCCAGCAGGGATCGGCCGTTGCAGGTTACAGTCCATACTGTTCCCATCCGTAACTGTCAACCATTACACAAAAGCTTTATGGCATGTCAACGCCTCTTTGGGCAAACAACCAGCTGCACTCTACGAGCTAAACCAGGGCAAAGGGACAGAGAGACGGATTTGAACAAGCTTGTTTGTCATGCTCATAAATCAATATCAAATTAATATTCCTCTCTTTAAATTGTCTTTTTTTCCAAATTATTAAAGTACAATTAAGTGGGTAAAAAAGGATGATACCTAAAGCACATCCATCTTACACTGAGGCGGTGGGAGATTCTGAATCCCCCAGACACCATAGGAAAGCAGCCCATTCCAGGGCACACACACTATGAACAGATCAGAGACCCCAGCCCACCTAATTGCATGTCTTTGGACCCCAAACCCATGTGGCATGAGGCAATGGTGGTACCCAACATCCTGAAAAACTGTGGCATCTTAAGCAGCCGAACGGCCAGGAATAGCCATTAGATACACAGAATCTCAAAGACTAAAGCAAAGAGAAGAAAAACCTGCATCCGCATTCACCATCACCTTGACACGGTAATATTCAAATAAGCAAATACTAGCGTCATTACTCCTCCCCGAGCCCTACAGTTTGTATATCAGACACTCAACTGTGTTTGAAATTCTGCCAAACAGGAAGTAGAGTCTAGAAAATCAGACAGCCTTAAGAACTGCAGGTGAACACTATTATTACCAAATTAATTTTATTCAATTCAGTGGCTCAGTAAATGTCATTACCAAAGTCATCTACATAACTTGTACAATTATTTATATAGCAGGGCATCCTACTAAAGCCCTTACAAGTAAGGGTACTACAGGAGAATCCCTTCTTGGGGCGAAGCAGAATCGACTGCATAGAGGTCAACTGTCTGAACCTTTCTGGCTATTTTAGTTTAATTCCTGATATTTTTCTTCTACAGTGTGGAGGACAGAGCCTGGTGCAGGCAACTAAGTGACCCATTAACCCAAAACGGCCCAGAAATATCCCCTCAAACACACCCCTAGCTCCTGCAGTCATCCTAGAGGATTTGTCCTCTACCCACGATACACTGGGCCAGTCCCAGGGCGATAACAGGGATAGGCCTCCTTATATTCATTCAGTGAACATCCGTTACCTTCAGTTCGCTTGATGGCTGTCGTGCTGTATTAGAAAGATACCTTTGTTAATGAACAAAATCAGATTTTCAAAAAAAATGGCCTTTTAATAATCCACTGGGAAAACACAGACACCTCAAGGACAGTCTGTCCTTTTCTGTTTGACAGGAAATCGTTTTCCAGAGCTCTCCTTTTGTTTTTTTTTTGCTTATTTTTTCTAAATGTCAACTGCCATCACCTCTCAGAACATATCTGCGAGCCAACAGTAAAGTGTGCCAAATGCCTCGGTGCCTGAGGGCCATCACAAGTTTCATATGCTGATCAGTGTGTAACAGACCTACAAAAACGAGGCACCAGCCAGCAGTTCCACCAATTTATCAAAGTTTTACTGGAATTCAAAATAAACCAAACAGCTCATTTACAAATACCAATGTCTTCCATCCAACCACAGAAGTAATAGGTGGCCTGTGTGCTATTTGTTTTATAGAATCCTCCTCCTCTCCCTAATGCCAGAAACTTTGCAGATTTAACTTCATCTCATTGTCTCAGTTTGAACAAACTCTGCACCTAGGGCAAAACGGTCACCAGATCAACCTTGATCCTACTGGTAGACGATGTGTGCTAACCCATCTGCCACTTTGTCACGATTATTACAAGTGGCATTGTGATTACAGCTGAGGGGGGCTTCCCTGGAGACGAAACAAGAACAACTTATTGTGTGTTTTTATGTAAACTGCACTTTCAAACCGCTGGGTAGGAAACGGGGACCTAATAGGTGTTACAGGCACTGTCGTCCTATTTATGTGTGAGCTTCCTCCCATTAGACAAAACTACGCCAAACATTAAACCATCTCTTGACACCACTACTCTTCTGAAGGAGTTTCTTCTCTAGTACATGGAGCTACTGGTGCCCTGAATAAGCAGCCTACAGTCCCCAGAACACACACACACACACACACACACACACACACACACATACACAGCTGAATGCTTGATTATATACACCACTTTCACCTGTTATGCAGTTTATGTAAGCCAGATAATCCGCTGTAGGGGACAATGCTTGGTGCTCCTCTGGGATTTGATCTTTCAACCTTTAGGCCACTGACCCAGTTCTACAGCAAGTTCTGTGCAAAAATATCTCATTGCTTGTACGAATGCTGCAGTAAGCACAGAGTGCTGTGTACAGTAAACATGGCTGCTAGAGTAATTAATGTTCCGACTGACAAGTCCATCGCTGATAACTGCAGGACAGAATGGCAAATTTAACCCAGTGTCTGCACCCACGTCATCTCCATCTATCCATCTAGTAACGTACTTCTGCATCACACGGAAGGCTGCTTACTAAAGACTTAATGTGGAGAACTGAATGCATTGCAGCTCTCAGAAGAGGGTCACTGACCCCAGATCAGGTAATCACAGTCACAATACTTAGGAAAAAAAGTTTAGAGGCAACAGAAGAGTGCAGTTATGGAGGATGTTTCAAATCAGAGGAGATTAAAATCAGATAGCTGTGCCTCCGGATAATTATCTAAAACCATCACAAACCATACAAAGGGAAGGCAATTTAAAATATTCAAAAACAGCAAGCAACAGTGTCATGGGTTGTTGATCCTCTATGAGGCCCACACAGTCAGCCCAGAGAACTTCTGTGCCAGTATCTGAATGAGCGTTTGGTCTTTTGTGTAACTGGCATCTTTCCATTTCATTACAGCGCTTGTAACAAGGCTAACATACTCAGCAATTCATACACTCCGGTGGGTCTGGGGGCACTCCTGGCTTGTCCAATAAATCAAAAACAACACCCTCTTCTTCTTTTGCAGCCTGGAGAACATGCTTAATGATGCTCCCATTTCTTTAAACACACTTGTTTATTTTAGCAAATGGAAATTTTGTCTAAATCTGGGCAATAAGAGAAGCTCAGTAGTTAATTAGCTGTATTTGTGTTTCCCAGGTTGGAGGGTCGTATATGTGGAGAGGGAGAAACAGTGCCAGTGACTCCAGGAGATGGGTACTATGAGCAACGCTAAGAGACGGCTGTCAGTCACTTGTTGCTCGTCTATGTAGACCGACAATCCCCACAGTGCAGGACGGACCATCTAATCGATCGTTCTAGACAGAGGAACATGTGCAGGAGAGAAGAGAGAGAACAGCTAATCCATCCTTAGAGTGGATGTGTTAACATGCCGGTAGTAAGCATCGATAGGCACAAACAAGCATCGAGCCACAGGGTGCTGACAGATTATGGAGAAAACCAGCAAAGTCGCAGTGGAGGCAGCATTGCTAAAAGCTACTGCTATACAGCGAGCGCCAGACCGCAGCCCCGGCAGCCTATTGGCTTTTCTTGCTCCCTATTATATCCGCCAACTGAAAGGTGATTGGCCAGTAAGGCCAATAATAAGGCAAAGGCCTTCTATTGGCCAATAAGGCAAACAAGGTTCACTACCTAGTCTGCACCCCTACCAACGTGCAAGTCCACCCCCCCTGCAGACAAGGTAATGAACATTGTCTGCCTTATTGGCCAACTTTGCTCACAGTGGCTGTTCATTTCCCCTTCAGCCAGAACTTCAACATTTCCAAGCCTTAAAATACGTCCCAGTGGATTTGCTCCTGCATGCAAAAAACACAGTAACGACAAACTCAGCCATATAATTCGGTCATTTTGGGCTCTCTGACTATACGCCTTCCTATAATTTAGGCCCTAATTAAGCCTCTTGAAAATACAATGACATTGCTGTGGCCTCCGAGCCTGATTCATGATAATAATTCCAATTACCCAAGAGTGAAGTGGGTCACCACCCACTGACCACGATCTCAAATGGCGGACGACTGCGCGTCAAGCTCGGCCAGGCTGCAGACAATTCATCACCTTGATGAGTGGTATTTAAAAAAAAAAAAAACAACATACAACGAATCTCACGGTTTTGTAGGCCAATAATTGTGCAAAAATAATAATAAAACAGGACATATGTACAGTATATCTACTAATCTACTACTATTAAGCCAAGAAAGCTTACCATCTAAAAGAACACCTGCAGAACATAGTGAAGAATGTTTTCATGGATCCTAAATTATGCATCCTGTAAACATCCGTATTTCCCCTCCAGCTGTATAGTGAAATCAGGAAGTCCTTGGAAAATTATTCATCAACTGGTACGTGCATTCTACAGGCATTCCCCTCTCTGCTTTACAAACCTCCCTTTCAGTATCCTGCTGGCCTCCAGCCTTGGTCCCACCTTCCTCTCTGTCCCTGTGAAACCTTCAGTTGGCTCTCTGTGGTAAGTCTGTGTGGTCCACGCTTCTCAGCGCTCCAAGCTTCCTCTACATTCCTGGAACCACTAATATAGCAAATGACTGGCAAATTGCTGCAGAAAAAAAGAAAAAAATAATCAGAAAACTAGTGGGCATATAGTGTGGTTAGGAATAAAATCCTGCCTTGAATAAAACTACAAATTCAAATAACTTCTCCTATATGACCACCTCATGTTTATGTCGAGGTTCAAGCAACGCGACTCTCGCTCACTTTAAAAAGCTGTTCCATAAATATAAAGCCCAGTACTTTTAATATGGCTCAACACAGCCGGACACCATCACTGGACACAAAAGTGACGAAGGTAGCGCGGCAGGAACGTCATAGCATGGAAGAATCCTGATGGTCCCCCACCCCTCTGTTCCCCCACAATGGAAAGCAGAAATGCTGGGTGAGGGAGTGGGGAGGGCCAATTCTTATCTCCAGCCGGAGGCTTGCACCTACAAGGTCCTCGCTTCATGTGGGGACATACTACATTCTTTGTTAGCCACGATCTACTGTGGTAACCCTGAGTTATCAGAAACCATTTCACTGGTTAATATGTGAGCTGCTGATATTCTCTTAGTTATGTTCAAAACAATGGGTCAGACATTTATGCCTACAGAGTCAGGAACATCATGAATTCCGTGACCATTATATCCTGGAAAAGCCATCAAATGCAAAAGCAGGTACAGGTAATGTAAACTTCCCTAGTAAGGAGAGACAACAGACCTATTATAAGAAAGCAGGTCGAGCTTAATAACATTTCCAGACTAATTAGGGATTCTGTGCAGGGTGAAAAGGTGAGATGGCATACAACTCATGTTAAGAAAAATCTTACTGGGGCATTTTATATCCTATGAATAGACATGTTCACAGCCATCTCTGCCCACAAACAGTTACGCTCCGTGTTTGAATAGGTGGCCCATCCTCTCCTCACCCTGACCCGAACGCAACAACATTACTGTCAATGCTACTGCAACCAAACAAGGACATAAGATCCAGGAACGATACAGCTTGTGAGCCGCGAAGGTGCTCATGAGGAAAATTCCCGTCCCTCCCCAGCTGTTAGGGAGCCAGGCTCTCAAAGCGGGTTGCCAGGCGCCCGCGAGAAAAACACGGACACAGCGCTTGGTGTGGTTCTCCAGCTGCATGTGGCGATGCGCGTCACTCGGTACTCGCTCTCTCTCGGACCCTGTTACCTAGATGCCGTGGAGGAGCAGGGAAAAGAATGTTCACTGCCATATTGCCATCCGGCTGCTGATTAAGCTTCCCCAATTACATAGGAGTCTTTTTGTAGTTATGAAAAGGAGAAACTAGGAAAGGTACAGTCTTCTTCAGAAGTGATGTCATGGGCTCTTCTGTAAAATCCAACACTCGTTTCCAGACACCCAGCAGATGTTTGGGTGGTAAGCTCTGGGAAGGAGTGGTACTGCAGGCGGATTGCCCTAGTTCCTCAGCACCACAGGCTCAGTCACGGCAGGTGCGAGTCAGTGAGGGGCAGAAGCACAGAGCCCCGTGACCCCACATCAACGTGGTGCCATCTGCCACCTCTAGAACCTCCATTAATGGGACAAGTATGGCCGGGGGCACCTAACCTTGCTGACTAAGGACACATGCTGCAAAAATTGAGGGTTAAGTATGAGAGGCTAATCATTTGCGCAAAGGAAAGGGGATTCAAAACAACATGAAACTGATACGTCAATATTGGAGTAAAATATCAGACCGAATAATGTTCGAAAAATAAAACACAAGCAATCACATCATTAACAACAAAATAGAAAAAAAAAACACCAGGAACTAGGCAATGCACAGACATGCATCAAAATATCGGCTATAAAATGAACAGTTTCTGCACATGAATCCATTTCCCAATGAATAATATACATTAGTGAGCTGAAACAAACTGCAGCATAACCATTGTCCCTGGAAGACAAAGTAATAAAAGATAAAACAGTAGACAGAGAGTGAATGAATCCATTGATCTGCAATCAACATGCAATCACAGTGCTTAGGGAACGTCATTTTATTAATTCCATTCCAGTGCCATCACAAATTATGAGCTCTTTATCATTATGGAAAAAAATGGTTAGAGAAAAAAAGCCTTTCATCACCAAGTACCAAGGGGACCTCCAGACCTCCTTCAGAATGGTTCTCATGTTCTAGTCCTCTGTTCCCAGATACAGCTCGGCAGAGATGAAACAACGATCCTCAGGTGGCAAGAAATACCAGTGTAGCTGAGCTACGTGGCCCCACTCGATGGCAAACTCAGGGACAAGCTCTCTAGGCTTCGGTCCAACTCCAAGATGGGAGCCTCTGGTGCTGTGAAATCCACCAGTGACACACCATCAAGACAAGACCTGCCATGGAACATGGAAAACTGGCAGCAGAGACTGCATCGATGAGTCAGTAGAAGAATGGGATGGATTGCACCCTGCTCAAGGGCAGTCCCAATGAAGCACCAGCCCAAAACCAGAAACACAGGACAGGAGAGAAAGGGTTCAGTGTAGTTATTCTGTTCTGATACTTTTGTTGTCTCCCTGGCATTCGTCATTCACCCCTCTTTGCAGACGCACAGAGCTAACATTTATATGAGATGCCAAACCTCTTCCATAGCGCATAGTATATATAATATATTATATAAACAATATACAGACAATATACAAAGTGTTGTACTGTCAAATTCCCTGTGTTCATGTGCTGAGAAAAAGCCCACACTCTTAATTAAAAGACATCCTGCATAGGCCAAGCAGGTATGTAAAATGGACGGATGGATGGATGGAAATTAAAACGGTATTACTCTCCATTTGAACAAGTATGTAACATTATGGCCGTTTAATGATGTGTAAATAAACAGTGAAATTTTAAATGGCAAAAGCCTCTTCAAAATCATGTATTATTAAATGCCCATGTCATAAAACTACAGTGTGGATCGACTCAGCATAAACTGCACTATATAAAACATACCACTTATAGGCAGAAGAGTATTAAAACATGTCACCTCATGGGTACCACTCTCCTGTATTGTCTTGCAGAATGGAGGGACATGACCCATCTCAGAAACCCAAAACTCCCTAGAGGTGGGAAACATGCCCCCACTGCAGTCGTGTGATTCCTCTGTTCACAGTGTTTATGCCCTCCCTAATCCCATGGCTGTAATAACGCTTTCCTCTGAAAGATTTGCCCTTTCTCAGTGGAAGCACGCAGCAGAACAGTAATGATGGCCACCCCACTACACCTGCAGTAATAAGCTTAACTGTAAAGATGTAATGCGTGCGACTAAAGGGACGCGACGTCTCCCGGCATGCAGTACCAAACAGCCACAGAAAATGTGTACCGGTCAGAAAACACACAGAATGTACACATAATATACACATGAATACTAACGGGATGATTGCATAGCCAGGCTAGCCGGACCTCCCGTGACAGCCGGCAGGAACGCAGCGGCCTGCCCACGTGGGCACCTACTGGCTCCAGGAAAGTAAGACCAACAGAGGGGAATGAAAGGGAGTGACAGAGCACTCCAGTGACACCAGGTAGCTTCCAGGATGACACTCAGAAGCCAAACAAAACACGGACCTGCTCGGCCGCAGGTTTGGCAGGTGTCTTTCTGGTAAACCGATGCCGGCTCGTTAGAGGGGATGGCTGTCGCTGCAAAGGCTCTTCCTCTCCTCATCTCCACATCCATCCTTCAGATAAAACACTTCATAACACCCCGGTGTTACTTTGCCAGTGACTGCTTGCTCGGGAGGTTTGGGGAAACTGTAATTACACGTGTAAAAACTAAGAGTGAACAAGTTCAAAGAAGTGCAAGAAAAATGAAGTCATTTTGACAGAATGTCTCCAGTTCCCTTTGGAAATATAAACTCTGATATTCCAGGAAAGAATTTCAAACTGGTTTAACCCTGAAATTATCAGGTTAAGGGCAAATTCCATTGTTTTACCCATGAAAGACAACAGGCTGTTTTTGTACAGAGCTGTAGCAAGGATGCGAGGTGGGAAGTTTCAGTACCATTGGTAGAAGGGACTACAGTAGACTGCCGATCTACAGTAGACTGCCGTTTCAGTCAGAGAGAAACCAACGAAGCGATTTATGAGCAGTGGGATACACCTGACTGATGATGCACAATAATCCCATCCCGTTTGGAATTCAATGCCCCATTTCTCCAAGTACTAATAAAAAACATATCTAAGAGTTATTTAACATATATTCAAATCATTTTAAAAATTAAAAACTGGAACCCTGCGCATCTCATCTGTAGATCCAATAATAGCATCACATTTACACACAGTGTGAAATACAGCTAAAGATTCTCCAGTGGCAGCAGGGAATTTGTTCACTGTCCTCCATAAGTACTGGGACACTGGATAGTTATTTTTACTGTACTCTGAAGCCAAGCGGATCTCGAGATGAATAAGAGGCAGAAATTGTGAATGTGACTTGATGTCATTTCGGCGCACTTATGGGCATGTACGTTTTAACATTTCAGAATAATAGCTCATTTAGTGCAGTCCTCCCAGTCTGGGGAGCATGTACTGGGAGCCCTGGCTGACAGGTGCTTCTTATTAGGTGTGTCATGTTGCACTGACGGTGCGTAAAAAAGAGCTGTGAATGTGAACTTTTGGTTTTAGCCTCAGCTCCATTTAGCTGGCTTTAAATCGACAAGTCTGACAGTCTGGAACTATTCAGTCAGAGCTACCTCACAGAAATTAGACTGAGACAAACTAACCGGATTATCATGAAAAAGAAGGAAATCAGTGGGGATCAACCAGGTACTGTAAGCCGTGTGAATCAACTTTAGCATATAAAGAAAAAGATAAAGATCATAGCTAAAATGTGCATTATTGGCTCAAGACCTTAGGGGTGAAAACATCAAACAATCTCAAAGTACTTTGACAGCTGACAAAAATCATAGAAGCTGCACAGAAAAATCCCTAATCCATATTAGCAAATCTAATCGGGCCATTCTGTTTTTGAAGCAGGTGAGTCAGATAGACAAGGCCCAAATAAAGCTCCATTAAAGCAGTAGGAAAGGAACAAAGTGAGATTATGCAAACCATGCTAAATGACCTATGAAATGTTGTATCATTGTTCGCCTTCTGATCCTGCATCTTCATCTTTATTCACCACATAACTAACAACGACACTTAAGAAGGACTATAAATACTTCCACCTTATCGTCCACCACACTGAAATACCTCTTAGGGTGACACATCATGGTATCATGGTAGCCAGGGCCAGTCCAGTTTCCATGTTACTACCACGTTATTGTTATGTTACATTTTATCATGAATCTGTCAAAACTCATAGCGGCACAATAGGACACGTGATCAAGAGTCCTGAAGAAAAGAACAGATTCCTCCCTTTTATGATTTTCCAGCATGTAGGACCTGCCTGTAACAGGTTAACTGGTCTGCATCACCTGTTCATTTACAATGGCGGTCTTAATTATTCTCCGTCAATCAGGCACCACGTATAAATGAGGAACGGCGCAATCAAGAATGCTGAATCACATCGTTATTGCAAATGAATGATCAGTTCAGCAGTGCTAACCGAAATCTATGACTAGCATCCAAAATTTACTGCATTCACTCAAAACCTTATGGCACTCAAATAAGAACAGCAATGCATTTCTTTTCCTGCAAACCAACGTGGACTCGTGCTTCCCCCCCTACAGAGAGCAATCAGATCCTACATTAAATGTTTGCAGGACACCACTGTGAATAAATCAGGAACACAAACTGGAGACCTGAAGCTGTCTCCCCCTCCCCCCACCACAGATTAATCTCGGAGATGAACAGTGTAGACTTCTGCCACACCACACCTTAGCCAGACAGAAAAACAAATCAACTGAACTTTACCCGCCCGACTGGGCATGAAACAATCCAGCCTAATTTGGCATTCGAGTTTCTAAATGGTGTTAACATGAAAAAGGAGGTTATGCAAGCTGCTCCTGTAACGTAACCATACTAAATGCAACCCTGGCAGGGGCACACTGATAGATGGTAAAGGAGGTTATGCAAGCTGCTCCTGTAACGTAACCATACTAAATGCAACCCTGGCAGGGGCACACTGATAGATGGT
>JAODKM010000040.1:13593861-13611486 GCA_026780845.1 Petrocephalus sullivani | reverse complement strand
AAGAGAGCAGTGAAACTATTATGGCTGCTAGTGAGTAACGGCTTAAGGTTCTACAAGGAAACTGTTCAATGATTAAAGCAAACAAACAATAGTGCCTAAGATTTAAGTTTGCACAGGGCTCCCATGGCGGGGAAAGAGGAAACGGAATAAGATCTCAACTCAGAGAGCAGACAGCATTTCTGGCTCTGTGGGGAACTGCTTGCAGCTATCCAGAATGCAGACAAGCAGGACTCGGCAAAAGCCGTTTTGGGACAGAGCCCGGACCAGGGTGTCAGGTACCATGGCAGATGGCTTACTAACAGAGCCTGTAGGCGACTTGTGTTAGGACCACCATTGACTTCTCTGCCTCTAGGCTCAGCACTTCAGAGGACCCACAGTACACTGAAAGCAAGGCTGGTGGTTGACCAAGGCCTTGGGTTACATTAGTACTCCCCTACAGAATTATAGAACAGGATGCACTAACCAGACAGTCTCTCAACAAAGATAAAAAATAAACATTACACGATCACTATAATATAAATCAGAGTATTTAATGTTCTGATGCATCTGTCCCGAGTGTTGAGCTTCTAGAAGAAAACAGCAACTGCACTGACACAACAATCACAGGGATTTTATATATATATATATATATATATGTGTATATGATTTTTTTTTAATATGAGCATTTATCAAAAAATTCCAAAACCAAGGAAGCATCAAGGCAGTGCTTGGGGTGGTTGAAGACCAAGAAAACCTCTCCCCATTTCGCTCCAGATGGAAGCATTCTACATCCTGAGGGTAAATGATGCAGGGTCAAGCAAAACTGGGGAACATGCACCATGGGAAAAGTGAGACAATGCCACCACTGGCCGCGCCATCTTCAGGCTACCCCTTTCTCCTTATGCTTTTTCTAAGCTGTTTTTCTAAGTCGTCATCACATAGTTGTGTGAACCATACTGTTAAACCAATCAACCATGTCTGGTCAGAAATGCATCTGTCTTGGCCATTAAGAGTTACTCATTTTGCCAGACCACCAGCTCTTTGGCCAGATTTATTACCCATTTAGTGTTAGGAAGTGAAACATTATAGGTCCTACTGTTTGCATGCGTAATTTCAGACTGATTCCAGACTGGGATGTCTGATTCATGTCTAAAATGCATTCTGGGAAGCAAAAACCCAGTAGTTTTCTACCCCTATAGCGAATCACTGTTACCATCTGTTGTACCAGCCACACAATATAGATCCAGTGATGCAAGCTAATGGCCAGTGAATAACATCTAAAGGACCAAGTTCATTTAACAGAGTATTTAGTCTCTGCAAACAATAGACACTACGTAACACATCCAATAAAATACAACTTCCTGAAAGAAGTTAGAGTTACAGATCAGTGAAAAGCCAAGCAAAAAGTCAAGGGAGACAACAGGTATAACTGTAGCTATGAGACGCAGCTGTACAACACAGTCACCCAACCACAGACCTTACATCATTAGGATGGGGTGCCGGTGTGGGAATGGAGTGAGACAGCAGACACTTGCCATAACCCAATAATGCCAACCTAAAAAACCCTTAGGATTAAACCCAGACTGTGTTAACGATTAACTAATACCATTAGATAACTGAAATATTCCAAATATAAATCAACAGACATGCAAATATGACACATCGAAAGATAGTCAGTTGTACTTGAAGACAGGTACACTTTAAAAATGTTGTACTTTCACAAAATTATTGAAAAAGCTAAAAAGGACAAAAAAAGACAAGACAGGCCACATCTTCTGGAACTCCATTTCAAGTGTGCTACAATTTCCCTTCATTGCTAAAACACTACGACATTTACTCCAGTTAGACACGGCCAAAGTCTCCAACGACTCCAAGACTATGTAAACTAAAGAGTAGACAAATAAACTTTCATAGGTCCCAGAAAAAAGCAAGTGCAGATGTCAAAGCAGTTTCAGAGAAACACACAAGATGTGTGTTCCCCTGGATTAGTCAAACTTCCCTGGATTTCAAGAATACCTTACTATGACCAAACAGACACCCAGGATGGCTACCTATCTGGTCATGCTTCATATTTCTTCCTGTGTAGCATTAATTCAAAAAATCTTTTGCATCCACTCTTCGTTTTCTGAATTTAAATTATGTGAAAAAGAAAGCCATCCCCCTCCATCAAGCACAAGAAGACATGACATACCTTTTTCACAAGAAGACATGACATACGTTTTTTTGGAATTACAAGCCTAGTGTCTCAAATTGACCTTCACTTAAAAATAATTCTATAACTTGTGGTATAACAATTTATAGACTTATCTCAAGCAGCTCATGACAAAAGCCAATCACGTTGTTATTACTGACGAAAACAATAGCTTGTGACTCATTAGTGGTTCTATGACACTTTAATGAATCTAAATGGCTATACTGACTGACTGTAAATCAACCTCCCTGGAAATATTAGCTCTGGATGCAGACACAGCATGAAGTTCATATGACAGGCAGTTTAAATGCTTGACAGACTTAACATTTCTGCGGTTTTGTAAATGTATATAAGTCTGTAAATGAAGAGTGCCTTCTGACTGGCTGCAAATCAGACAACAATATGGAACCTGCGATCAAAACTGAAAGGGACATTTGGATGGTGTACTTGTCTCAGTGAGACTATTATCCTCAGAAAACAAAGAGAGATAATCCTATTCTTCATGCCCAACTTGACAGAACACTCAAGAGGTCCCCAAACATCTTAGTGTTTCAAATTCAGATATCAATGTTTAAGATGGTAAACTAACATAAGAGGACTGATAGGACTGAAACACTGCAATCTGAGTAAACAAAGGAAACAAACTTTCTTTTAAATGCTGGAGGGTTACAGTCTCCAGAGCTGACTCCCATAGACTGCTACAGAACTAAAAAAAAACACAAAGCTATACAGATCAGCAGCAAAACTGGAGACACTCAGCTCTAAGAATGGGCACAAACAACATGGCTACCATATCTGCAGAGGCGCAGGCAAGTTTAAGATCTCCTTCGACAAACTGGAAGGACGAAATAGAGGTGTGGGGGGGGGGGGTCTCTTTAGCAAGAGCTAAATGGAGGAATTTTCATGGGAGTCATTCAGAGATGGCTCACACTGATGCAACAGTCAGTCTTAGTCCTGCCCTTCACAGTCTCAGTTACCAAAGCCTCCTAGAAATGGGATTAAAATCAATGCAAGCAAAGCCCCAGGTTTTAATTACCGCCCCCAGGACAATCTGGGGGCACCACGGGGATTCTGCATAATGTGTCACTATGCTGACAGGTGCTTTCCCCCATTCAGATTAAAAGCAAAACACCCCCCTAAGTGTCAGCCCTCCAGGGATAAAATAACAAAGGCTATTGATTTTCTCCATCTGAAGAAGCTGGTGGCTTCAGCTGGTTGCCTGCTGTCAGCTATTTGGGCACTTACTTCCAGCGGCTCTTCACCTTGTCCCCACACATGGAGTTATGTTGGGATGTGCCGCGCCGAGCCCCCGCATGCCGCCGCGCGTAAGCAGGCCGAGCTCCTAAACCGCGTTTATCGCCTATATCGTAACCGCGATATTCTTCCTTCTAACCGATTTACCAGCTGCGTCTGACATTTACGGGAGAGGAGCGGCATTCGAGATATTCCCGGTCAGAATGTTACTCTTTCGTGCGGGACACCATGCCAGGGAGAGCAGGCGCTCCCGGGCCGCCCTACATCCCATAGTTACGGCCGTCACTGGAAGCGTCTAACGCCGCGGGACCCACGTCCTCCGGGCCGGGTCAGCTCTCCCGCATCTCCTCGCTGTGACTAACGCGGTTACCATCCTCAGACGCCCCCGTTTCGGGGGGAAAAAGGGGGCAGAAAGCGGGTCTTAAAGCGGCCTCGGCGGCGCGCGCGCACGGCGCTGCCCAAACGGTCGGCCGCGCGCCGCCGACATGCGCAGCCGCCGCGTCTCGCGCCAGCGCATGCAGCAATCTGCCGCATGTCACTCATAGCTCAGCGACAAAGGAGCGCTGTGAATGGGAGCGCGCGCCGCTCGGACGCCTCTAGGTGTCCTCCTGCCTCTGGGCACCGGAAAGTTTGAGACCCGACAAAAGCACAGTTTGTGGCTTTCTGAGCGCTGCACGGTGACTTTTGGGGACCATTAAAATACTGAACAAGACCTTTTACACGCGACATACCATTCTGTGTTATCGGGTTATTAATGTGAGCATATAAATCCCAGCTCCTTCTGGAGATGATCATTTTGGATTCTGTGGAATTATACACGATGTTTCCACAGCCTCATTACTTGTAATTTTTTTACACATAGCTTTGCATTCATATCATCAGCCAAGACTTTATCGTTATGCTCCATTGTTTAATTACGCCCCGTTGAACCACTCATGTACATAATGCACAGCCAGCCAGTTGTAGATACGCGGGAAACAACAAAACAATTGTTACCTTGTTTGGGAATGTTACAATTTGCACTAGAATATATGCTTGTGTGTGTGGCATATGATGCTTATTACTTAATATTTATTAGATAAAAATAGAATCAAAAACCGAAAAAAATCCAAGCAGCATTCACTGAACAATGACATTCGCTGAACAGCGAAAGTCTGTAGTTAGTGGGCTACAGGAGTGAGGAGAAACGGGCTAAAATAAATATTCTCCAGCAGCCACACGAAAGGCAGCAGTACCACAAGGCACGCTGCTGGGAGCCTGATGCACATAACAGCTGTGCAGAAATGCTCCTCTGTATTCTAAACGTCAAATACAGCCACCTAAATGTCGCACTGGCTGAGACGTATATCTGACACAGCTGGGGAGTTAAAAGACAACCTGTTGTGCTGTAAATAAAACACACATATATGCCCCAATAAATAAACAAACCGAATCAATTCACTCTAAAGGCACCTTAAAATAAGCCTCCTAAGTATGTCCTCCATACGGCACAGCTATCCGCTTTGCGTCAGATGCATGCCGGCTGGACGTCAGATGCATGCCGGCTGGACGGGAAGGGGCAGCTAGTGTATTTTGTAAACTTCTGCGGGAAAGGATAAGAGGCGAATGCGGCTGGTTAGTGATAAGGGAAAGCCCCCTAGCGGCCGCAGTGGCGCACAGCACCGGAGCGGCTCCGCTGGTTAGTGATAAGGGAAAGCCCCCTAGCGGCCGCAGTGGCGCACAGCACCGGAGCGGCTCCGGATCGCTGCCTTTCCGCACAGACACTCAGCCAGAAGGCAAACTAAGTGATCGCGAAAACCCACAACTTACACAGACATGTACATCATTGCAATGTAAAGGGATAGTCGGACGAATTACAGCGTGTACGAGCTGCAGGTAAAAAATAATAGATACTAAACAGTACATTGCCAGATGATTTATATACTTAGGACAACTTCATCCTTGTGACAATTAGACCCAGCCAGGGCAGCAGGTCCCCCCCATAGCTGTCGGAGCGTTTGTCCGACACCAGGCGAATGGCTGGGGTCCCTCTGCAGAGGCTGGTGCAAAAAGCCCAGCGGAGCTAAAGTGCCCACTCATTGTTATGGCACTGTACAGCTGAGGCCATGCAGGCTGAAGCTGCCTGCTGCCTGTGCAGCTCTTACGTCCCCCTGGAAAACTTCCCAGGCTATATTTCCTATTCTTCGCACCTCGTTCAAAACTTAAAATACCCGAGGACCGAGCCATGCATCTGTGCCAGCAATGCCATCCCCGTGCGGCTCGGACCTGGCCAGGGACCGCTCGCGTGCCATGTCCAGCCTGTAGTGTCAGTGCCATTGTGCAGCAAAGAGAAAGGACAGCGCTTACACACCGGCGGCACGCGCCCTTACCTCGCGCTCCAGCACCGCCAAATCCCATATCACCGCGCAATCAGAGCCCCCTCCGATAGCATCCCTGTCCGGAGACCTCGATCAGTGGTGCACAGCCCCCACCAAAGCAAAGGAGCCTCTCTGCAGACCCACAGCCCGACCGAACGCCGCTTTCGGCTGGGCAGAGCGGAGGCCCCGCCCACAGCCCGCGCTGATTGGTCGGCGGCCGCACAGCCCTCCCGACACGCTCGTGCCAACTTGTCTCTTTAAACATCAGTCACTGTTCAAGTTGACAATGGTGCATGGTGAAATTTAAAGTTTAGAACTAGGTAACTAAAATATTTACCAGTGCCCCAGTACGTTTACCCCACCTATTAAACAGTAATGTTGCACATAACGCATACGTATTTTGTTGTATTTATTATATATTTTTATTATACATTTGCTTAAGTATATATTCTTTGTCCGCAAACATTGTTATGTTTCGTATGCCCACTATGTAGTGCGTACTGTGTTTTATGCATCACGCGCTCTCCGGGTTAATGAATCACGGGCGGCGAGTAATCTGCAGTGACAAATCTGCACTAACCAGATAATTGCACGTGCTTGTTTAGCATTGTCGCCCTTAATAGCTTCAGCCTGTCGCGCTTCGTTTGTTCTGCTTCTTAGGTCCATCGAGTTTCCACCGTGATCGAATTCCAATCTGCGTAAAGTGATAGCGGCCTGTCCAGGATAATTGAATGGAGGATGGATGGAAACATTTGATTACAGTGACAAATGAGAACTTTATAAATGAGTTTGAGTGATGACATCATACAAGATGTGCTGACTGAACACCAGGGCATGCATACAGCGCAACTAAGTATGACATGTCGGGACGAAGAGCAGCCTTCTCTTGAAAGGAGAAATGGTCAAAAGAAAAGTGTAACTGAAATTGAGCTTGAGGCTGGGACTTTACGTTCAGCTTTGAGCCGTTCCCTTAGAGGGACAATGCCTTATGACAGCAGAAAATACACCCAGCTGGTAATCAATCATAACAATACACCGTCCAGGTAGTGCGTGCCCCCAGCGAGCAGCCCTTTATCAATCAGCAATTCTTATAAAAACTTCCAGCAGGCAGGGGCAGTGTACAAATCAAAATTGTACTCTTTTGTGATTATGTTTAGTATAATAAAATGCACACCCACCCATCCATCTATTTTCCAGGCACCATCTCTGATCAGCGTTAAAGGGGGCCATGGAGCAGGGTTGTGGGGGGGTGTTTAGGGACATGTCCCCCCAGTTAAACAGAGACCCTCATCATGGCTGGATAACCTTAAAAGTTGAGGCCTTCTGTGTGCATGGTTTGAGGTAATTCACGCACACACATACATATATATATATATATAACTAATGTCACTACAATACGTCATGTGCAGATACTTTTCACTGCGTGATGAAAGGAGAACCAAGCAGATATACACATTTCTGGGGACGAGGCATGTGATGTGGAGTTTTATTCCAAAGACGTCATTTTGGCTATGCTAGTGGTAGTGGCGTGTGTGTTACAGATGGTGGGGGGGTTCAGGGATGATTCGTTCCCTACCAGTGCTGAAAGCAGCCCGAGCCACTTGCTTTATTCACTTCCTCTGTGGCTTCTTGTTAAACCCAGTTGCTGATGTAAGACCCCACACCCTGTTTATTGCTGATGGGACGCCTTCTCCGTTTGTTCCTCTTCGCTGATTTGTTTAGCCCATCTTCACTTCATTACCCAAATAAAGTCCCCATTAGAGCTGTAATCGGGCCTTAAAAGTTAGGCCCGAGCCCGAGTAAAATGAAATTAAGCCCGAACCCGACCGAACGCGCCATTGCAATTTCATTAGCCATTTTTTAAAAACTCAGTTCAGTATTCACTATATGTGTATAAAAAACTTAAAGCATGGATAGATTATCAGAATCTTTTGGGATTTCTTAAGCAAGTAACTATAAAACCTATGTGACTGTAAAAACAAGATACATGATCTGAAATGTAACCCCCTTCCGGAGAAAATGGATAAAAATGTTTGGCTACAGGAAAATTGCAGGAAAAAGCAGAAAACACCTGTCGCATATGTATGTGTATGTTGCTTTCTGTGTCATCTGATTCGGTAACACGGTGGCAATTCTAACACATACTAAGCAACGGGAAAAACGTGACTTTTTCATTTTCAGTTTCAGAAAAAAAGATAAAGAATCTGAGTATATTCTCACCAGGGATACATTCCTGGCCATTATAATAATTTATCTTAAATTGCTCTGCAGGTAGGGTTAGAGTAATTCATTTATAATCAAATGCTTGGTATGCAAATAACCTAAAAGGTGAAATCTTGCCACTCAAAAAGTGATACATGTATTAGGTGATTTTCTCAGGCGCCTGAAGTGATCAAACCACCAAAGTTTCATACAGCTCTTCCTAAAGAAGCATCTGCATCACCAGCCAAAAGCAAATCGTGGAAATAAATGATCAGTCCCAGTCTATTTGAGAGAACATGCTAATCTCAGGTATTGCCATGGTGAGAGCAGCTGTCACGCTCTGTCACTTACCCATGATCTGTTGTTCATTACATTTCAGTGGCTATTATCTGAAATGATTAATAAAATAAGAAATAATGTCTAATTACCAAATCACTTGGCTCTGTCTCTTCAAATTTAATTATGTTATGAAAAAATTGCAGTTTTCTTGACTGACTGAGCCTGACAACATTTCACAGCTATAGTGCTGACAGCAGAATTGTACTGAAATTGAGTTGTCTCGTTGCCAGTTAGCTATCCAAGCTGCATGCCGGTCACTCCGAGCTTCAGGTTACCCTGCAGTGAAAAGCAAAATTCGAAGTGTTTAAAGGTGCTTATAGTGGTTCATTTTTTGCTCTAAAAAAATCAGAGGCATCGCTTAAAAACCTCAGCTTTTAGGTCACCGTAGCTAAGTTACCAAATGCAGGCCTTATTATACGCAGTTTTATTTGGTTTATTTGGTTTGGTATCTGCAGGCTCACTTCGAAGAGCATCCATGACAAAGCCTCACATTTTTCCTAGTAGAGGTTTTTTTCTTGGGATTTGAGGCACTGATGAAAATGGTCCCATTCAGGAGACGCGCATGCTCTCGTCGGCTAGCTTATTAAAGCTGGCTTCTTTTATTTTTAGGACCTACTGGGAAGCTCCCAGAGTTGAAAACACCATGGTAATTGACATTTTTTTAGGCAATTTCTTCAGCATTTCGGAAAACAAAGCAGTTACTTTATTGGCTAATTTGCTGGACTATTACACATTCTTGCCTATTTTTGTCCATGAATCGCCCTTCAGTAGCATTACAGCCTGAGATGTTCTGAAGGATACAGAATGGTACATATATCTTGGTCCTGTGCTTCACTAATGCCCAGTGCCGTCTCATCTGGTGGCCCCATGGAAACAGCTGCATATTAAGCAGAGGTGTGAATTTCAGGTCCAGAAAGTAAAAATCCAGACCAAGATTTTTGTTTTTATTTGAGCACTCTGTGTCTATGACTCTTTCTACTCAACTGGTTGGTTGAAATAAAATCTTGGTCTGCACACACAAGGTGTGGTCTGCACATTTTCGCTTTCTGGACCTGAAATTTACACCTCTGGTATTAAGATATGTATCTTTATTATCTTTAGATATAGCATAAATTAATGTAATGTTGTGAACTAATAAGCATGTTTTGAATATGAAAACATTCTTGAATTCAGGCCGCAAGCCTTTCGTTATGCAAGTTCTGCATAAGTGTTTGTGCATTAATGTGTCTTTAATTAGGTAAGACACCCCTGCTGTGCTGTGCTGTCAGCTGGTAAGCTGGGCGTTTTGGCGTACCTGACCTCAAATCCCACCTAGCGCTGCATATTATATGCCAGTTGACGTAATTACCCCACCCTCTTGGATAATCACTTTTACCATACCTAGCCAGAGCAATGTTAATCGTCTAGGGATGCCTGCTGTTTTGATTCTGATGGCTTTTTCCTGTCCTCCTACCATTTTGTAAGACAATCTTCACATCATGTTTTATTGATACCTAAAACACCTTGCATAGGGCTTGGGTGAGGATGCTGTAGATTTGGTCATTATGTGTTAGATTAGTCTCTAGGCATCTAGGGAATGGCCCAGTCTGTCATTTATAACACGAGTCCCTTTCATACATAGAAAAGAAGCCCTGAAACAAAAGGAAGGCTTGTTGAGGTTCCACAGTTCTGTACAATAGTCTGAGGGTTCCACAGTACTGTACAATAGTCTGAAGCAGTCAAAAGAGATATTCAAAGCTGGGTAGCAAATGTATATTTGCTTAGAAAAAAACACACAAGTTAATTGCAAATTGAAAAATGACTTTAGTAACATTAGGAACATAATAATAGCTGCAGCAGCGGGCTGAGGTTGGGGGGATATCGCGGTTCCATGTTGTGAATGCCTGTATCGTGGTTTCGGTATCGGTTTCAGAACCGTTATACCCTTAACTTAGGCCCAGTGTTTCCCACAGAGTGAGAATGGCAGTGGCTGACAGGGGTACCATTCAGGAAGGCACATTAAGGCTGTCTTAAAATAATTATCAAAATGTGTAAATATTGTCTTACAATTGGGTGGCGAACATGCAAAAATTCAAAGAAGAAACTGCTTTTTTCCGATATATAATCAAAAACAAAACATGCATATACTATGCAACGTCTTTTACAGGCTCAGACGTTTATCTGATTAATTTTGTCCTAAGGAACCAAAGTAGCTAGCCTGGTTTATCACTAATAAATCCATATATAACAAAGCACAGGATGTCACAGAAGTAAGTTCTAGAGCACAGCACTGCAGTTTGCTAATTGATCTATTTTTTGTCCAATAATGACATTCAGTGAGCAATATCTGTGATGTCATATCTCAATAAATCTTACTATATACTTCACCTTTGGGAAATTTGTGCCAAGCAGCAAAGCAGCTTCTCTCCTATACTTCCTTTACTGGTCATGGAAAAGCAGGTGCCAATGAACAAGCTGGGTTCAGCACGATGGGTCACACCAGTACTGATCCTTGCCGATGTGGCACCCTAGGTGAGCATCGCCACTGGCGCCCCCTGTCTGAGGCAAAGTGAAATTGGCTGGCTTGTTGGAGCCCTACTGTAAGCAGCCACCTGTACCACCTACAGGATTGGCCAGCCCTGGGTCACATGATTTATTTGTATCTAGCCAAAGATAGTGATAGGCTATATTTAAAAGTCTGTAAGCCTGGTGATGAAGGTTCTTAAAATAACACAAATAAATAAAATGACATTTAATTAAGTATTTTAAATATTTAAAATATACAAAATATAACTAATGACATCAAATTTTTTTCCATCCAGGAAAATACAAATTACATAATACTTTAGAGTAATTAAAAATATTTGAAATACTGCCCATTTCTGAGGGCAAAGAAGGAATCAAAAAGCCTAAGGAAGAATCAGCAATCATGGGAGGCGGGAGAGGAAGAATCAGCAATCATAAGGAGAGGAGATGGTAGGATCAGCATTCATCAGAAACGGAAAAAGAAGAATTCGAAATCATAGGGAAGAGACATCAACAGTCACGAGGGATAGGATAGGAACTGTCAGAAATCGTAAGGAAAATATCCCTTGCTTTACAGATCAGCTGAGTTCCGAAGGAAAAGCCGAATCATGTAGAGCAGCGTTTTCCAATGCAGTCCTCGGGAAGCCCCAGGCAGTCTGCTTTTATGTCGGGATATCGGTGGGAGCAAAAATGTGGACTGTCCCGACAGCGAGCTGGAAGAGATCGAAGAAGTGGACCATCCGGCGGTCCCTGAGGACCGTATTGGGCAGCAATGGACCATCCGGCGGTCCCTGAGGACCGGATTGGGCAGCAATGGACCATCTGGCGGTCCCTGAGGACCGTATTGGGCAGCAATGGACCATCCGGCGGTCCCTGAGGACCGTATTGGGCAGCAATGGACCATTCGGCGGTCCCTGAGGACCGGATTAGGCAGCAATGGCCCATCCGCCGTCCCTGAGGACCGGATTGGGCAGCAATGGCCCATCCGGCGGTCCCTGAGGACCGGATTGGGCAGCAATGGCCCATCCGGCGGTCCTTGAGGACCGGATTGGGCAGCAATGCTTTAGAATAAACAGAGGTAAGACTGCAGCAGGGGTACGCAGGCGCTTGATTAAGGAGGATTGTTTTGTTGCTCATTGGAGCACGTTGACAACAAGTAAGAAATACAATGAGGCTTAGCAAGGAAGAAGGAGAAAGGCACGCTGAAACGGGACTCACTCCCCCAGACTCAGTCTCCCAGACTTGTCCCCCAGACTCAGTCTCCCAGACTTGTCCCCCAGACTCAGTCCCCCAGACTTGTCCCCCAGACTCAGTCTCCCAGACTTGTCCCCCAGACTCAGTCCCCCAGACTTGTCCTCCTCCTGTCTTTCCACCTCGTGAATTCCATCACTGATGGCAGTCCTGACCTTTTGGGTGCCTCCACCTTCATGAAGCGAAAGGATCTACCTGTCCGTTCAACAGGCTAAATCAAGGTCATTGTAAAGGTGACCCTTATGGAAAGGACATCCAGTTATCCGAGAGGGAGAGTGCCAGGGCTGACATCACTGCTGGTAGCACGAGTCTCAGAAAACAAATTAAGGTCAGCAGGCTACTGAAATGTCACTTGGTGGGAATCAGAAATTTGCCTTGGCTTATAGATAACAGCAAACAAGACGAGATTAATATCCTGAGATAACAGCAAGAGGACAGTACACTGGTATGCTAAGCGTCACTACAATGGGATTAAAGTGTGGACTGCAGAGCCACTCCTGATTAAACAAGGGTTAGCAGCTAGGAATTCATGTTAGAGACGAAATGAATTAGAAAATGTACCGATCAAAATCTCATAGGAAGACAGTTAATTTATGAAAAGAGCAGACGGAAGCACGGCAGGCTCAGGGTCTAGCTATGGGCCCTGAATTACCTGTGTTACATAAGAAGTGAAATGAAAAAACAGAAGTTCTCTTCCACCCAAGTAAGGCTTCGCTTCGGGCCCCGGAGTCAGCCCCGGGTGCGAATATGAATGAGATCTGAACAAGACTGAGCGTGCGGATGGTGAAAGGAAACATACCTTATTCCCTTGAAAAGGCAGCAGTTCAGCTCAGGAGTGATTTATTTCCCAATCCAGGACACGGACAATCTACATTTTTGCTCCCTCCCAGCTCCCAGTAGGACAGAAATGTGGACTGACTGGCAGGGAGCTCAGGGGGTGCAAAAAAGTGCACTGACTGTGGGTACCCACGGACTGGATCGGGAAACACTGATTTAAGCAAATCAACAAAATATCTCTTATAATGGCCGTTAAAAAAAAAAAAGGATTTTTATTAAGGATCTATTTAGGTATAACGGTGTGCAGCACATGGCCGTGACCAGTACGAATACATACTGCTTGCATGATATGTTAATAACGTTTAAACGTTTAGATTTAAAGTGCAGGCAGAGTCAGTCACATGCACAGAGGAGCGTGAAGCGACTGATTCAGTTTTTTTTTTTTTTATTCTGTTTATTTTTATATATTAACAAGTCGACACCCTTAATCATTCCATCAAGCAGCCAAGTTAATCCCCACACCATGGTGGTTCTGATGCCACTTACATAGTCCTGATTTGCGCCTGACGGGACCCATTCGGCCCCGCTAACAGCGAGCGTTTCATAGTATGTGAAGTTTCACCAGTAATGGAAATCGAGTTTGCATATTCCCCATTTAAACAGCTGGGGTTAAAGAATTTGTCCGGGGGATCCCCCCCCCCCCCCGAGGTAGCCTGGTGCATGCTGATTAACCTGCAGGTTTCTGAAGGTGCCGTCCCATTCAAAGCCCCCGCTGATGCCATTGTTCTGAGATTAATCGGGTTTGCACAATATGCCGTCATACTGGAAATGGGTTCATGTCTCTCCACAGTGGCTAGCAGCACCACAAACATCTCAGAGAGATTACAGACAAACCCTCACGCAGTTAACCAGTGTCGTCAGTACTCATGTTCTGCTGGCTGACCACAAACCGATAAGCCTGACTGATATAAGCCACCCCATCCACCTAACTTAAATTATTAAATTAGCGTGCTACTTTAAAGCTGATACATAGCTAACCATACAATTTACCAAAGGCCACATCTTCATCTAAAGTATTTAAAAATTGTATTTAAAACACATTTTATCCCTGGACCTCTTCATTTTTTTATACACACTTTTTTTTGTCATGGGCTACTTTATTTTAATACAGCTGAAAAATACAGATCTAGTATTTAGATGCCAATGCTGGTATCTCCTGGTTTTTCTAACGGCTCTGAGTTGAGATGTCTGTGTTCCCATCCAGAGGGAGTTCCTAGCTTGGGAGCTCTTTTTCCCCAGTCTGATTATAAAAGCCCTGTGTGCATATCTCCCTTTCCAGTCCCTTTTGTATTCTGCCCTTCTCTGTGACACAGTAGGTGTTTCCCTTCTGCTGTGGAATTGTGAATAACGGAGCCCCGCGCCAGCCCGTGAGACTCTCCAACGCCACCCACGGCTGTGTCACAAGAGGACACGGGCTCTCGTACTTTCCTGCCCCGCCTGGTGGCAAGGAGGGACCGGAGACCTCATCCCACCCTCCCAACGTTATTAGGGCCGCGCTTCTCGTCTCGACGGCTTGTGCTGATTTTCTGGCTGCATGGCGTCCGGTCAGGCATCTTTAATCGTCCCCCACTGGCCAACCTTGAAGACGCGCATGGCACGATGCACCCGCGGCTGGCCTGGCCTACTGCCACGGCGTCGCCCCCTGCTGGGCTAAGCCGGCATTTCCCCCAGAACACACATGCAGCGCAGTGCGCAGATTTATTCAGGGATTAAATGCCTTGCTCCTGGTTTTCTCTCTGATCCTCACAAACTAGCAGTTAAGCACATTATTGTTGTGAATCCCTTTTGGAGCACCGTGTAATTAGTCACAAACCACACGCTGGTATCAGTGTGAATTTTAACATGCGCCGTTAATGCGATGGCCAGTGCTGTGAGCTCTCGGTCACCGGAGAAAGCGCCAGCTGCACGTACGTGGCCACCTGGCCCTGGCCGCTTTATTCCGGTGCCTCTCGCAGACAGCAAACCGCTACGATATTCCAAAATGCATCTCTTTTAATTCACTTAGGGATGTCCAGTCATGGCCGTGACAGTCGGGGTGGGCTAAGGCCCAGGTGTGAGGCACCTGCACGCACTCGAGTACCTTTCAGAAGAACAAAGCCATACCATGCTAGAGGCGATTCAAAGCAGCGTTAGGACCCCGAAGCCCTCGTGCTATTTTTGTTTCCCTGAGCCTCTTCCTGCACATGCGGATTGGCCCTTCCGCCAGGCGCTGGCTTCCCATAGGTAAGGCTGTGTGTCATATCTCACTTTGCTTAACTAGCTTAAATTATGATGCAGTGAATGTGGTAAATGCTATCGGAGCCATTTACTTTATCTCAGATACTCTGTTTAATTCATTGAAATGATGCATATATTTGTGCGCCATATGGCTAGCATGCTCTGAATAAGTAGCTAGACCTTTGAGAGAGAACCTTAACAATATATTGATAAGTTGATATTACAGTGATGGAATATTAAAGAGCGTTTGCACAGCGCCCGCGGCTGAAGGCGGGCACACGCGGCCGGCCATGGCCAGAGCCCCACAGATCCTCCGCAGCTCTGCCAACCCTTGACGCACTGAGTCAGCGGGCAATAATGGAAACGTTCTGTTCTGAAAGAAGGATTCGGTCTGGCCTGTAGATAATGCCCAGTCCGCTGGTGCTGAGCAGTGCCGAAACCTCGCATTGTGTTAGCCAGTCACTGCTTGACGGATGACATTTTATTCCACAGTCCAATGAATAATGCACATTTAATAAAAATATGAGATTATATCTTAAAGGTAACGGGGAACAGTATAAGACAATAGTGCGAGAGATAGCCATTCCTTGGTGAAGTGCTTAGTGGAGAGATTACAGTGCACAAAAGTCCCTCCATAGATGTAAACGTGAACCTCAAAGCTTTGTTTGAGTAACTGTAAGCAAGGGGCCCCTTTGGGCTGGGGCAGGAAGCACCCCGGGGTTATGGGGTCGAAGAAAGGTCAGAATAGGGAGATGGGGTCACATAAAGGTCAGAATAGGGAGATGGGGTCACATAAAGGTCAGAATAGGGAGATGGGGTCAGTGGGGGATGGCAGGGTGGTGCAGGAACCAGTCAGATATGAGTCAGCGCCAGTTACTGCCAGCTCCCACCCCCCTCACCCTCCCTTCCCGACCCGCAGGCTGCAAGGGATGATTATGCAACAGAATGAGAAGGTCCTACCCAGCAGGCCACGGTTCTGCAGACCTCACCCAGCATGGTGGATCGAGCCCAGGAGCGCGCACCGAGCAGCAGGCTCGCGAGGTGCTGCTCGCATAAAAGGTCATATGATGGCTGAGCTCAAGGGGAAAGAAATGATATAGGTTTATAATCAGATTTGAGACTATGCCGTGCCATTTATGGTAGGAGAGCTCAAAGGGTCTATGTTTAAGAGCTCTGACTCATTAGCTGCATATCATAGGGGCAGAAAATACTACATGGCTGAATGTCTTGTTTCTGCCCTGCAAGATCAAACTTAACCTTAACAGTGACACCAGCAGGGGTGATGAACCCCCCCTGTTACTCCGTACTCTTATTGTTTGGGGGAAATCCTTCTACCATTTCAAAACCTACAGTGATTATAATGAAAATATAACAGTTCACCTATATTGCAGTGACGTTATACATGCATGCTTAGTGGTGTATGTTTGGGGCATTAAAGGCCAGTGCATGGCTGTGCCATTTCAGAGCCTTCTGAGACAATGTCCGTGTGCTGCAGAGATCACGCGCTTCCCAGCGATCTCGCTCCTCCCGGCCCCGCAGAGATCACGCGCTTCCCAGCGATCTCGCTCCTCCCGGCCCTGCACAGATCTCGCTCTTCCCAGCGATCTCGCTCCTCCCGGCCCCGCAGAGATCACGCTCCTCCCAGCGATCTCGCTCCTCCCGGCCCTGCACAGATCACGCTCCTCCCAGCCCCGCAGAGATCACGCTCCTCCCAGCGATCTCACTCCTCCCGGCCCTGCACAGATCACGCTCCTCCCAGCGATCTCGCTCCTCCCGGCCCCGCAGAGATCACGCGCTTCCCAGCGATCTCGCTCCTCCCGGCCCCGCACAGATCACGCTCCTCCCAGCGATCTCACTCCTCCCGGCCTGTCAGTCTTAGCGTTTCCTCGCCGCAGTGGGTCAGGGCCATCTGGCGGTTTGGCATGTCTGCTGGCGAACGTCAGCGGGAGCGCTAACACCCAGGAGCTAACACCCAGGGCCAACCTTTCGCCGTGCTCCGTCCAGAGGAAGTCGGCAAAGGATAAGCAGCCGCCTGGTCGCACGTCTTTCAAATAGTGTCTTCAGATGTGTCCGGCGGCATGTGGTCTTACATTTTTGGAAGGCAGGGGTCCTTGTCATCACATGTGACCTGTCAGGCAGTGTGGCTGCATGCACTGATACTGCAGTGCCAACATGGTCAAAGCGAGCAACAAAAGCCATACAATGTAATATAAACATAAATTAAATATTTATATACATCCAACTATTTTCCGTAACTACTTGACCTATTTGGGCACACTCACACACCATTCCTACCTATGAGCACAAGGCGGGGAACAGCCCAGGATGGGAGGCCAGCCCATCGCAGGGCACACTCACACACCATTCCTACCTATGAGCACAAGGCAGGGAACAGCCCAGGATGGGGGGCAGCCCATCGCAGGGCACACTCACACACCATTCCTACCTATGGGCACAAGGCAGGGAACAGCCCAGGATGGGGGGCCAGCCCAT
>JAODKM010000040.1:13564345-13582588 GCA_026780845.1 Petrocephalus sullivani | reverse complement strand
TTCATGTTCATGATTAGTACTTCAGTAGTCAATGAGGTACTACTATGATTTGTGGCCCCTCAAGTAAAGTGTTACCTGTTCATGTATTTGAGTAGTACCTGAGTTACTAAGTTACTTGTCACCCCTCAAGTAAAGTGTTACCAAGTGTTTTATAGTTACAAAATGTCTACTTAAGAAATATTTATTACCTTAGTTAGTAACGAAAATGAAAGAAATAGCTGAATCTAAATATACATCTATCTTTATATACATCTTTCCTGAAACGTAACTCAGTGATGCACTGCTTCTGCTGTTTATTATCCCGGTATTAGCTGGTGTTGGAAAATAATTCTGCAACGAGTATGAAGAACATTGTAAAGTTCAGCTGTGAGCAGTTACATTCCTATAGGCTGCTCATGATTTCAATTAAAAGTTATTAAAAGTAATGATCCCAGTGTGGTTCTGCATTACTGACCAGTTAGCAGGTGGTTAAATCCATAAACTACTGTGACCAGATTTTGGATGTAACCATCTGCCAAGCGGCAACAATAGTGAAAACAACAGAGCGGTAGTCATGGTTACCTCTGGAATGTCCTTTTTGTGCCGGTAAAAACACAGCGACTCTTTCAGCAGCAGGGTGTGGAACGTGGTCCAGGTGGCCTTTAAGTATGAAACCATATCAATGACACACAGTAGAGGAGGCACACTGCGCCCGCGCTCCTTTGCTGTGCCAGGATCTACCACCACCGTTTGCTTTTCCATGACCAAATGTTTCATTAAAAATCATGAACAGGGGTAAAACACTGAGCCCTTCTCTATGTCGAAAGACTATGAGGGCCAGAGCGTGCTCTCACACGCGTCATTTTGAAGATGAGTGCTGCGTAAACACAGTGTTATCACACAGGCCAGCTGTGTCGGTCTTACAGAGAAGTGTTCTGCCTTGGCTTTTTATAAATTTGCAGGTTTTTCTAAATATTCTAAAAGCAATGTTATACTTATGCAAACCAAACCTATTTTGATTTTTATAATCATATTTTTTCTTTCTATAGTTATCTGAATAATCCAAGCCCAAAAAATAAGTTAAAATCTAATATTTGTAAATATGAAATTCAGTTATCTTTTATATTTTGATTGCTAACTGATCTGATTCTTTTTTTTTTCAGATCTGGCGCTTGGATTTTACATTTATATTAGTTAGTGTCTGGATTCCTGACTATGAAGGGAAAATGGATTAATCCAAGCTGGTCTGTGCTCATGGTCGCTCAGGATACTGCCACATTCCTCTTGGTACATGAATGCCATTAAAGTGTTTGGGGTGTAACAGATGTAAACAGGCACTGGAAACATCACGCCTGTCACAACTATCCCATGAGCGTTCCTCACCTTTCCTGCAGCCTCTGAGTGATACTTCATTTCCAAAACCCCATCCATTGAGTGGACCTCCTCATTCTAAAGATGTTACAAATGCAAAAATCCACCAACACTTAGTCAGACTGGGCTTATGCAATTATGCGACAACTGTAAATGTTACTTTTCACTGGGTACATGTAGGAGACATTATTACACAGAAGCTCCATTTCCTACAAACAGCATTGTGGCAAAACTCCAAATGACACAGCCTGAGCGCAATGTTCATTAAAAATAAATAAGTCAGACAGATGATCAGATAGATAGATGGATATAGATTTTATACTGAAAATGTTGGGGAAATAGAATTCTGGGTTTTCACCATTTTGCCATAAAATGTGAGATTATTTCCAGACCATAAATGTATTAAAGGTATCTTTGTTTATTATTGTGATTATAGGTATATGGAGAACGTAATTCCTCTCCATGAAACGGCACAGTAGTCCAGAGAGACAGAACCACTCTCTGCGCACGACGTTATGGTCTTACAAGGAAAACAAACTTTCGAAACATCTGTGTTCGGATTATAGAGCAACAGTGCCCTCTAGTGGTGAGTCAATGTACTGCTCTGGCGCGATACTGTTTCTGCAAGAGGAAATCGAGTCCTCTGAACCGGTGTCAATGAACAGCAGGCTCTAATTTCTAATTTATTCTGACCAGAATTTTTAAAGGAAGTTTTATGGGTGATGTTTCACTGCTCTAAATGCACATGACAAGTGCATGAGATAAAAGTATATATTCATGTATTACAAATACAGATAGTCAAACTGTTGAAACCTATGCATTCGTAAGTCACTGGAATACCTTACCATTGAAGAGGAGCTATTGTTCATTCCATTGTCTCCTATGGCTTCTTCCTTCGGCCACGATGCATTATGCCAGTTTGTACTGGAAAATGTTCCTAGACCAAAAGCTATCTGGTTTGTCGGTGCTGTGTGCTCTCTGTCCCGCTCCTTTAAGGTAGGACTTTGCCAGGATGCGATTTTCCTCTGAATGAGGTTCTCCCTCCCTAGGTTCTGCTCATTGTTGTATCCCAGACGGTTCTGTATGGAGGCTGGCAGCTTAAACTCTGCCACCAAGAGGTTGTGTGCAGACACAGTGACCGGTTTCCTGCAGAGCTCATCCTGGTCTTGGAGGACAGGCTTTCTTGAATGTGTGGTAGGAGCAGCGGCCAGCTTCTCATTGAGACTCTGGCATGTGTCCTCAAGGCGGGTTTTATAGCCATTGATTCGGTTCCAAATGTCCTTTAGCTCCGCCTCTTCCTCTTCAAACTGTCCATGATCTGGATGAATGGTGTCCAGAACAGCGCCAATTCCCAGTTCACCGGAGTTGCAATTGTCTTTATTACGAATGGTGGTGTCTTCCTTCTCCAGTGACCCCACCACCTCTCCTGTTGCCTTTGGAACAAGACCACCTACAACTTCTCCAGCAGCAAACTTCACATGTTGGCCAAAGTCAGCTGAATCCTCCTTCTTGGTGGTAGATGTCTTGAGCACCACTGAAGCAGGAAAGCTAGCAGTAAAGCTAGAGGCTGAGTAGCCCACCTGACCTCTTAGCAACATAGCAGGAGAATGGTATATATGTCCATTCAGGTCCTGGATTTTGGTGTGAACACTTGGACACACATGATTGACTCTGAATGAGTTTGACATGTGCCCAACGGCGTTGTTGTCACACTGGTTATTCTGATTTTGCACATGGGTACTTTGATTTTTATTGCTTAGCTTTGCACTACAGCATCCCACGGCCAATGAATCGTGTGTATCCTGTTTAGCTTCCTCACATGGGCTACTAATGCCTGAGAGACGACCGAGGTCATCTAATGTATCACCATGTGAAACAGCTGAAGTGCAGCAGAGATGATCCTGGGTAGTGTGTTCCTTTTTAGGTGGGGGTCCACATGGGAGCAGATCTGGTGATAGGTTCAAACCATAATTTTGTGACTCTGGACCTTGGTACAAGTCTTTTTTGCAGGGCATTTGTCTTTGTTTGGTGAATTTGTCAGATTCAGATTTTCCTCTGTTGTCCTGCGATGGTGAGTGTGACATTTCGAAAGTGCTTAGTCCTTTACGTCTCTCTGTAGTCAGTTTCTGGTGCACGTTGTTGCTGAAGATGTTCTTGATATTTGTCTCTGGCAGGTCTATGTTGATGACAGCTGGAATGCTGGGAATGTGGCCCAAGTCCTTGGATAGGTCAAAGCTCAAAGTTGAGCCAAGAGGGAGATATTTGCATTGATTCTTGTCACACCCACTGGGGATTTTTCCATTTGATCCAGACCAACCCCATTTATGCTTTGTAGCAATGTTCTTTGCCAGTGGGTTTTTCAGACAGGCCGCCAAACCATCTGTGCTAGCCGACCTAGCTTTTGGTATTTTCTTTCTCCTTGTATCAAGTGGCCAGGTACGGGTGCCATAGAGGGGCCAACTGGGAACTAGGTCTAGATCTTCTGGTTCCACTCCCATCATACTCTGGATGGTGTGTCTGCGTGATCTCCGTTTCTTCTTCTCACTCTTGCTCTTCAAGGTGCTGCAGGAGGAGCTGTAGACACAGCTTGGTGGATCTTGGAAGGGTATGACGCTTATCTCCTGGGAGCAGGTGGTGGCTGAAGGACAGATGGATACCTGGGCCTTGCTAATGACGTGGGTCAGAGGGCCAGCCCCAAGCAGAAAGTCTGAAGCTTGCTTCTCCTTAACATGCAAATAGGCACTCACCTAGTGAGAGGATAAAACATCATATGGTCTATGATCTGCAATACGTCCATCAAAAGTAGCAGGTACCTACATAAGTCAAAGATGACCTGAGTCTAGCAGCAGCCTCTTTAACTAGATTAATGAACAATACTAATGTAAATTCCTCTGTCCCTTGGGATATAGACCGGAGGATGTAAATTATATACTTGTTACTAGTAATGATGTCACACATAACGAGTTGAGTGCATGTGTGCAGCTAAGACTAAACAAACTATAAACAATTATTTAGTACCTGTACAAACCAAACACTACTTTTGCTTTGCTATGAATCAGCAAAAAACCCGAATACCACACACTCTGGGCCATGTATTGCTACACTCGTGCTCTCCACAGGACTTGATCAATATCATATGGTGTTAAAAAGCGGTCATACACAGCTGCAACGGTTTGACCTATGACTTGCTTGACTAATCCTATGCCGCCACATTCATAAATCATATTCAGTGATGTGGGGGTCTCTGAATGTCTTGCTGCACATTCCTCAGCTAATAGCCACACTGCGTCTGGCCCCTGTCCTGCTGGGAAGCGTTTCAAAGTGAACTTCATGGGAACTCAAGCAGAAGGTCATACTCTACAGGACAATCTGGCACAACACGGAGGCCAACACATGCCAGTTGTTGTAGGGCATGTAATGGACATACGTAATGACGTCGGGCGGGTACGGGGCAATCAAAGCAACGGCCCTGTCAGATTCCGCTGCGCTTGTTTTCTAGACCTGTGTTTCATAGCCCAGTCCTCGGGGATCCCCAGACGGTCCACATTTTTGCTCCTACAGCGAGCTGGGAGGGAGCAAAAATGTGAACTGCCGGGGAGTCCTGAAGGACTGTGTTGAAAAACACTGCTCCAGACAACTAGATCTATGGATAAAAACTCTTGACCTGCTATTCTGAAATATAGCCTTTCATTCCAATTTTAGTCTGCCTACCATCCGGAAAACTGTGTACACAAGAGCAACACATCACTGTTGTCAACACTGACCATGGTTACTCTGTAAATGTAGTACCCAAATGATCATACAGAACATAAAACAGCCTGCAAGAAAAGAACCAGCCCACCAAACTCTGTAGGGGTGAAGCCTGTAATTCAAGCAATTCGGGCCTGTTTGCATATTCACACTCCATATGGTCTCTGAAGTGCGCCTTTTCCCTCGAGTCCCTCAGGGACACAACTACAAACAACAGATTATCCGTGTTTGTGTGAGCGCCCACTTAGCCGAATTAGGTTGTTTCTCAGCAATTTGGGTCATTTGTCTGAATTGTTGCTGAAAAATAGGAGCATCACACATTCAAATCTGACTGAAAGTTTTTTAGTACCATGAAAATAAAAACACACTGATTTTGTCCTTTCCCACACATTCTATTTGAATTAGGCAAGATGACGTCCATCCTCCAACCAGAATACACAAAATGTACCACATGAAACCATTTTAGAAACATTTTTTTGCTTAAAGATAATTTTATTAGGTTAAAATGGAGCAGGCTGCCAACTTCTCACGTTCTCTCTGAATTTCCTTGTATGGCTCTTTAATGATTCATAGAAAATCCTAGAGAATCTTAACACTTACAAAAATACTTGACTACAAATTGCATTTGTACACTGTATTTATGGCCGCTATCTAATAATTCTCTCCTGTTATATATGCCAGAATAAACAAAGTGAAGCTTCCCAAAGGGTAATGTCTAAATCTATTCATATAAAATGTAAAATGTAACTACATGAAAAATAAACAGGTTCGTAACTCCAGCCTGGAGGAGAGGAGCATCTGGACAGGTAAGATGATGTTTTCTGCGGGTATCTACACTGATGTCGGTCAAATTAATGGAAAAGAAGCTGGCATGAGTAATCTGACTCGCGGCGGAAAAGTGATGCTTGCTTTTCCCTTAGTTGTGCTTCTTGTGGCATGAGAGACGCAGTAATCGATATATTATACTCTTCTGTCACTAATGCTAAAATTATACTCACAAATTCGCCTCAGCACATTTGATGGACAATTGGTTTTGATCCAGTTCCCTTTATGCTCTGGTGTAGCTAATCTCTGTTTGCACGCTCTGTAATGTCCCTTGGGGTATGCAAGCCTGGATTAGGAATTTACAGATAACGGTGTAATGTAAGCCGTGTAGATCGAGCGAAGTGCTCTACGGCTCAGTCCGGAGGTCGTGCGCAAACCGGCACCCCCCTCTGGCGGAGAAAGGGGTTCCGTCATGCCTGAACACCACAGCAGAGCATGTTCCCCAGCCCATGGCACGCACCGTCACCTGTTACCTCTTTAGTGCTCTGAGAAGAAATCTTTCTGTTGCACTACCAAAATTATTTTTCCAAAAAAGCCCCTGGCACCACCTTTGGGAGCCTCATTATTACTATTTTTTTAAAAGACGAAGCGAAAAAGTTGGCCGGGGAAAAACGGCAGGCAGAAACACTGGGTGAATCTCGATATGCACACTTCACAGTATGCGAGTTCTCACGTACTGGTTTTATGCCATCTTCCATTGCCGGTTCCGATACTAAGAACAGAGTAACAGAGGACAGTAAATATTACCAAATGCTGTTCTTGCTCTACCCCAAATATCAAGGATACATCAGCTACATCCTCGCCAAACGAGACCAATCCCATGATTAATTGTGCCCCAAGTTGGAAGGTAAGGAGACAAGACCAGTCTTGCCAAGACCACAAGTATGATCTTCGTGTTCTTGATATTGAGATTAACCCATTATTCCCTGTAAGGGTAATATATTATTTCCTTTGCAGCTATTGTCAAACTTACTGTAGTTAATTGAACACAAAGGCAGCATCATAGGAGTAGCATACCCTGTGTTTGGGTTCTGAGGTTGACATTTCCTCTGGGACGTCCCGCAGCTGTAGCTGGCCTCCTCCCAATTCCCCAAAGCTGAGGACCAGGTTCACGGTGCCACCCAGAGCGGGAGCTGCGGAATCAGTCAGGACGAGGACAGGAGACTTGGACGTCTCTCCCTGGAGAGGGCTTGTGTTCGGTGACCCTTGGCTGCTGGGCGGAGATTCAGACTCGGGCTTGGAACATAGTTTATTCGACCCCACATCACGGCTGTCTGCTTCCAGAAGGACATGACAGTCGCTGGAGGGCTGTGAAGAGACGGGATTCTCTGATGGAGGCTGGGCCTCTGACTGAAATGGCTGTTGAAAAAAAAAGGTTCATTGGAAACACCTTCCTTTGAAATTATATATATATATATATATATATATATGTATTCAGGTAAAAGGAATCAAGCATCTCAGCTCACACACCAACAACAGTTGCATTTTACAGCAATTCAGTTCATTCAAAGTGAAGGACAGCATGATATGTTCTGGGATTTTGCTGGGAAGTGCAAAATTTCCAAGAGTCACAGATTCCATTTCTCCTTGTTTCTGAGATGAGGTTGCCAACAGCAGGCTTCTTCATCATATGTTACGGTGTTGGGAACCAAAACTCACTCAATCCTCATGTAATCCAACGGAGAACTATATTTCCAAAACTCACTAAGCCTACAAAAATAAAAAATATCCTGTGGAATGGGTGAGTTTTGGAAATCATATCCAAAAATGACACCGATCCATCCTCTGCACCCACATGTCACATTCAGGGTCGCAGGGAGTCGGGATCCTATCCCAGAGGCTATGGCCGCAAGGCAGGGAACATCCCAGGATGGGGGGCCGGCCCATCGCAGGGCACAAGGCAGGGAACAGCCCAGGATGGGGGGCCAGCCCATGGCAGGGCACACTTACACACCATTCCTACCTATGGGCACAAGGCGGGGAACAGCCCAGGATGGGGGGCCAGCCCATGGCAGGGCACACTCACACACCATTCCTACCTATGAGCACAAGGCGGGGAACAGCCCAGGATGGGGGGCTGCTAACCACCCCGATACCCCTGCAATACTACAGCTGACTTGTCTTTATGTATGTCAATGTAAGTCAATGGAGATGCCATCAATGCTGTGCTTTCCCCCAGTACCTCTATTTGTGATGTCACAGGAGCAGCTGCGTGCCCCCCGGGGCTCTGCTTCCTATGACTCCAGTGCCCCCGGACCCAATCCAGCATGGTCCGTAGCTCCCGCGTCCGCTCCTGGATCTGCAAAGGAACCAGAAGCTCCAGTGACCTGCGAGGGGGGCGAGTCAGACCGGCCGTCAGACAGCAGCGCCGACTTGCCGTCTCTGATAGGTGATGCCCCTCGTCGGCGAGCTTCTGCCCTGCGGCGGCCAGGTCCTCAAACTGCTGGGATTTCTGCTCCATCTGCAGCTCGGAGCTGCCGTCTCCCGAGCTCGCCGTGCTCCCGGAGAAGACGCGGCCTTGCGTGAGCTCAGCCCACAGACTGAGCAGGGACAATTCGGGAAGGAAAAGCACGAGATACAAATTATCATCACACCTGACACACTTCACATTTTCCTCTCAACAAACGACTGAAAAACACAATGTGTTTTTCAGGCTGGGCCTGGGGACAAAGGAGACCGTGATCCTACTCCCCATCACTCACATCATCGCCTGGTATTTGCAGACGTAGTCCTGCAGCTGGCGCAGCTGGCGCAGCCGGCCCCGGTTTTCCTTCATGCTGCTGTCCAGCTCCTCCCAGGCCCCCAGAGTTGCCTTCCCCTCTTCCCCCAGGACCCGGCCCCTTGTGGGACTTGTGGCCTCTGGTTGCTGGGCCAGCACACCCGTCTTCACCAGCTCCTCTCTGATGCCCTCATAATCCATCTGTCAGAGTACAAGCCAACAAAACTTCCATGTGGGGGCCAGCAAGTCTTAAAGCCATCATCTGCTTTGCCGGCCTCCGCCTTTTTACAAGTATACTTCGGCGTTAATAATAACCAGATCCCTTAAATATTTCAACTGCTGCAAACAGCCTGCCCTTATAACACTTCTCGAGTAATTGATAACATTAAAGTTTCAGTGGGAAAATTCCTCAAAAACCTCCCAAGCTAGCTTTGGAGGAATGAGGTGTCTGCTCCATGGCGACGGTGCGATTTTAGTAAGAGAGGTTAGGTAAGCCTGCTCCTCGCCGGTATCAGACGCAGCACAGCTGTGCGCACATGGGAAACACGTAACGTCAGCCCAAACATGAATCATGCAGCAGACCACCAGAGGCCGAGACTCCCCCATGCCGCGTGCAGGCACGCCATCGCACAATGAGGTCTTTTGTTGGCAGGACGTGGTGCTCTCTGTGTGGCAGGATCACAAGCTACAGCGTATTTACTTGGGAGATGCGATAAAGGAAACAGGGACTAACTGAGCCTTTGGTGGTTTTCCAAAACTTAGGCACCTCAGCCGACACCACCGGATGCCCTCTTTTCCAGAGGAGCAGAGGCCACGCTGCATTCTTAATCGGCGTAGACGGAAAACATTTATTAACCATATACTTATTTTTATAGCCCAATAAGATTTAACCGAGAGCACGTGCAGACAGACGCTGTTTACAAACGCATGTCGATATGCTTTCTTAATTTGCCAAAAGCCGTGGGGAGGGGTTAGGGTGAGGATTGCAGCTCTGGTGACGGGCATGGTCCTCAGGGGACCTGCAGACAGTCCATGTTTTACTGAATGCTGGTAGGGAGCAAAAATGTGTCTGCCAGAGAGATGGGGGGGAGCAAAAACGTGGACAGGCTGCGGGTCCCCGAGGACCGGGTTGGGAAACACCGATGTACTGCAGAGGCCAGATTCTGAATTAAGAGCTAAAGCAGCTTATGACCTCCAGCTTGTCCTGCTGCTCCTGCAGCACCTCCAGCCGGCTGCAGTCTGGTTCCCGGTCGATCGACATGTCCCTCTCCGCATCCAGGATGTCCATACTGAGCATGGCGGACTGGGACACGCTGCGGTTGATCCAGACCAGCAGACCCTGAGAAAAAAATCGAACACACCATTGGTTCAAAACCCAGTGTCAGCAAAATAATCACAGCACCACTCGACCCTTAGCCACTCAATGCTCCTGGGGCACTGACCCTATGCTCCTGGGGCACTGACCCTATGCTCCAGACCTCTAGTTTCCCAGACCTGTATTTATATGGGATACATAGCTGCACTCATCCTTACATTCTCTGTACCCACTTGCCCCATTCAGGGTCACAGAGCTTATCCTGGGAACCACAGGGAGGGAATGATGGGGCACCAGCCCATCACTGGGCACATTCACCAATCACACCTATGTGGAATTTGGCAAGGCCAATTAACCTCAACATGTTTTCGGGCTGTGAGGGGGACCCGGAGTACCTGGAGGAAACCCCCTGACGACACAGGGAGAACATGCAAACTCCACACACACTGAACCTGGGTGGGGACTTGAACCCTAGTCGCAGAGGTGTGAAGCGACATGACTAACCACTGAACCTGGCGCTCACACACGTACAAATGGAAAAGTAAAGCATTACTTCAGTTCCAATATTCTTCTTTTCCACAGTTTTCACCATCCGTGCTCTAAGTAATTTATTCACATATTTGATAAACATGAATACAAAAATACTAAATAAAAAATACCAAATTAAAATATAAACAAGTGCTGTGAAACTATTTGAAAATATCACTTAAATTTTACAATGCTTTGTTTATAAACAGTTATATATATATATATATATATGAATAAGCCGATCATTATGTCCAAACTGTATTTTCAGAACAAATGCTTTGTTCACCCTATATACACCCTTTATATAGGGTGAATAATCTACACTGTGAAGGTATGAGTACATGAAGGCAAGGCTCTTAAAAATGAAAATCAATTTATTATATCGGCCTAATTGCCAGAGTCAAATAGCAGTACCACAAATGTCAAAATGCGTGCAAAATAATGCAGACAGCCTACCAAGCCAGACAAAACAGAGTGAGAAGTCTGTGTACTAAATACATGAACATGAATCACAGACCAGGAAAACACAGGAGTGAGATTCAGGTGTTTGTGCAGAAGTTTTCTGAAGCCATGTCTGAGCCCTGCTGCCAAGCTGGGAGACCCTGCCTCCCCACACACTCCTCTGATAGATGCTGATAGATCAAAAGTAATGATAAACTGAGTATTATTATTTTTATGAGTATTATTACTATCGAAGGCACAGTGGTTGGCACTGTTTCCTGGCAGTGTTGTGGGTTTGAATCCCGCCTCCGCTCTGTGTAGGCGAGGTTTGCATGTACTTCCTGTATCGTGCAGGTTCCCTGTGGAAATTTTGGTTTGAATCCACAGCCCAAAGGCATGCAGGCAGGTTTACCAGTGTAAACGCCCGCAGCGTGTCACTGTAAGTACCCTGTGGCCATGATAACACGGGTGTACATTTCCCTGGTTATTGTTTTGTTTTAATCCCACTTTGTGCTGCTTTCCTCTGGGTGTTCTGCTTCCCAGAGCCCAACGAGCAAACTGGAGTAAGCAACATCACTCCATTCTCTGTAAGCACAGAAAGAAGCAAGCGGGGGCCAGAGAGGATGACGGGGGTATACTGATGCAATGGCAGTCCGTTACAGAGCACACACACACACATGCCTAAGGGGCTGCTCTGGTACTGTGCAAACCAGCAGGAATCACTGGGAGAAAGCTCTCACAGAGCTGAGATCAGGTCACCACACTTATGCCCAGAGACATCAGGCCGCTGTACTAACCACTCAACCGCCACACTGCTCTCTGTAGTTACAAAAACTAAATGATCAGATACTGGGATCACAGTCTATAATAGCATTACAAACCAGTACTGTCCCCTATGGCCAACAGGGGCCACACACAAATGTGTGGTTTGAGTGGTGGTAAACACTGACACTGGTTATAACCAGTGTTGGGGAAGTTACTCACAAAAGTAATCCATTACACACTAGTTAAGGTCCAAATCCAGACCAGCTGAGTACTCTGTGACTGACTCCTTATCCATGGCCTGGATTTGTACTCTCTGGACCTGAACTTGCCTGTAATGGATTACTGTTGTGAGTAACTTCCCTGGCGCTGGCTATATCCATCAGTTTGTGTTACTTCTGTGTGCTTCCTTACTGTACCTGAATAAACAGTTCCTGAATGCCCTGACTTCCCATCGCTAAACATTTCTCCAGCTTGCTAAAGCTTTTGCAGTGCGGGTTCAACACTATTCCTAAGAGGACCTCTCGCCTCCAGGCACAACAAAGGTGGTGCCAAACCGAAATCACAACGAAAATGCGAGAAACACGTTACAAAGCGGACTATTGAATGTCATTCGTGCTAATTATATTCCAGCAAACCCCAGGGGTTCTACTATCAGCATTAATAGGACATGAGCTCATCTCACTGGAAACCAAGACTGGTAAGCCATAACAGAAAATACACAAGTTACAACTGCAGAACATGTCACTGGGGAAACATAATTCAGCAATATTAAGCAACATTCAGAAATTTTACAAAATGTTAAGCCATTTCTCCAGCAACACTTTGGCTTTATTGGGAGATATATCATTGGCTGTATTAAACCTCTGAAGCACACAGGCTATGCTAAGGTTGTATGTGGAGTTCACTGGGTCATTAAGACCTGCGGCATGGGCTGTAATTGGTGCACTGGGGTAATTTGGGGCCTACCTGCCCGTGGTTGCCATGACCGCTCTCAAGAAAGCCCTGGATCTCGTCCAGGGCCATCTGCCAATCTGAAAGATCTGGATGGAGGTTCTGCTGCTTTAGGGCTCTCAGCGCGCCCTGGTACCTAGAATGTGCAGCAACACAAGGTGGAACAGCTTTCAGTGCTGGGTGGCCCTATGCTTTCAGAGCTCAACCTGAAACAACTGCCGAAGAAAAAGACAGCTCTTAGTATACTGTATGATAAACTCCATCTTCCAGAATTTAACAGCATTCCCACACTTCCAAGAGTACTCACTCCAAGATAACTCCAAGAGCACTCATTCCAAGACAACTCCCAGAGTACTCACACCAAGATTCACTCCAAGACAACTCCAAGAGTACTCACTTGTCATCCACCGTCAGCAACCGTGTCCACAGCTGCTGTATGTACAAATGTCCTTCATTCTGTGGCTGCTTCATCTCAGAGCCACACAAAGGCACCTCCCCTTCAAGTTTCACCTGCTTGGAGCCACTCACAGGATCCCTGGGAAGTGAAGCAGGGCCCACTGACGTCAAGCAGGACCCCAGGTCATTCAGGTCCTTCAAAGCATCCATGACCTGGAGAGTGGTGGAGAGCAATCATAATGAGAAGCAGTTTGTTTATGTTCTGACATACATCTAATAGGGGGATCATTACATCTAACCATAAATACCACCCAATGAAGCTGCATGATGGGCAAATGGTAAATGGAAGTATTTACCATTTAGTATATGGGTGAATTACAAATTTTTACACCTCGCTCACTGCGCTAACAATGTAGTACGCCTTGCAGCTTTTTTTACTAGTCAGGGAGCTAGGGTTCAATTTTTTGTACTCAACTTTTGTCTAAATGACTCGCCTCAAGCTTAATTCCAAACCCTGATTAGATACTGTATAATAGCACAATACATTGCATTTTTACATTAATAAAACTACCTTATATTAGTAAACAATTGTGCTATTTAATTTTTGCTTTAAATGTTTAAATGTGACCCTGGGGATGTTACAGGGGCTTAGCGGGCAGAATTTGTTGACACACACTTCCCAGGTTGGTGCTGCAAATCGTTCCTGTGGTGTCTGTTTGGGTTAATGAGTATGCATGTTCTCCCTGTATTGCACAGGTGCCCTGCGACAGGCCAGACACATGCGTAACTGGTATCTTTATCTGCATGCCCCTGTGAGGGACTCGCATCCTGTGTCCAGAGAAAACCTGACCAGGACCCTGTGAGGGACTCGCATCCTGTGTCCAGAGAAAACCTGACCAGGACCCTGTGAGGGACTCGCATCCTGTGTCCAGAGAAAACCTTTGCAGAACCTTTGTTAAATGTGAAAATACTGTTCCATTAGCGTTACAGGAAGAACATTCTTTGCGGAGAAGACCTTCTGGGATGTGTGGTTAGAATGTGGATGGACGTGGCCTGCATGGAGCCATGAGTAGGCCAGCAGAGGTAGATGCTTTCCATCTGAAGCTGTACCTTCTGGTCGAGCCTCTCCAAATCCTGGTACCCCACCACATCTTCCCGGTTCTTCTCCTTTAACTCCTCCCACAGCAGCTCCAACTGCACAAAGAACTCTTCTATTCTGGTAGTTTCCGGGTGCTTCTCTCGCCCTAGATGCTGTCCTTCCTGTAGGAAAGCGGCAGAGTGGCGGGGTTAGGGTTTAGCAGCAACCTCAAGATAACAGAACCTCAATACCTTAAAAATACGTTCAGACACATTTCAGCTTTCTTGTGCACAACCACACACAGCTTACAAACAAACAGCCTGAGCTACTCAGAGAGCTACATTAGTTTCCTGAGCACCTCAATTCTTGCCCTGCTTTACAGCTTAACCTCACCGAAAAAGCCTGATAGGTCTCGGAGAGCTCACAGTTAACCAAATTTGGGATGTGGTCGACCATGGCAACCTGGCCCTTCGACCAATCAAAGTCTTTATTAGTCATCAAGACAAGAAACAGCACGTCGATGTAACAGAAAAAGGTTCTGTTCTCTGGAAAAGTGAGATATTTATGCGATTGATTCATAAACTCTGCTACTAGCACAAAGTCCACCAAAAGAAAAAATCCTGTAAGTCTGACTCCAGGCACACATGTTTCTACATACTCCTATGATTAGGAGAGAGGCCCCCACTATCCTTGCTGGCATTACATCATCCCAGAGTCATCCGGCGGCTGTCAGTCTAAATATCGCTCAAGTGACTGGGACAGCGACAAGCTCAGGCTACTTAACCTAACCTCAAGAACTGAAAGCGGCCTAATAAGTGTTGATATAATAAAAGAATCAGGCATCACCTTGTCTGTGGACGTTGGGCCTCCTAGGAGGAGTGGCTTGGGACTGCTCATCTGTTTTTCCCTGCAAACCGAGTACAAATGCCTTAATGTTGCATGTTACATGGATCATTATTCTTCTGCTCTGGGAACGGCAGTAAGCCGCCTTACCATTCCACCCCTGTCTGGCTTCTTCCCATGACATCATCCGTCTTACTGAGCGAATATCCCGTGGATGTGGCAGGGCTTTCCGCAAACTGCCCCGCGCCCCTGCCGTTCCCTGACTTCCAAGCACCCCCAGGGTCTCCTATGCTCTGTCGAGAAGAACATTGGTCTGATCATGGAGGCTAGTTCATATTCACACTTACAAAGTAGCTCGGCCTTCTGTTAAGTCTCCCTGATGAAATGTAGAAAGCTGTACATACATACAAAGTGCTGGCAGCTACTTAGCCAGGGTGGGCTTACATACACTGGAGTTTTGTTGAGACCTGGGAACTGCTATATGCCCAAATTAAAGGCTAACATTATTGCACACTGCTCATGTTCTATTGAGCACTGAATATTTATGTTACCTACTCAGTCAGCATCTCTGTTTTGCGACGACGTGCATGCAAATGGTTTTTTCAGCCCTGGGGCAGACATGCTGACGCCCCTCACCTCCTACCAGTCGGTAAGTTATACCTCATTTCAAAGTGAAGCATTAAATCTCTATCATTAAAATTTTTACTGTGATGAATAGGCATTTACAGTGTAATTTACCCTCCAAAAGTCCCCATAATTTGTCACAAACTGATCGCGCTGACCCTGCACTGCGGGGCTTGCAGGTTTACAGGACATTCAGTGCAGCCACGAGCAGACAGTCTGCCTGCAGCCTCACCGCAGGCAACGCAGACTGGCGCACGACCTCTGGGGCCAATCCTAAGAGCGTAACAAAATTAAAACTAAACTAAAAACTGCATATGCAGCCAGAGTTTGGGATTGTCATCAAGAAAAATTAAGGTGACATTTCGGTCAAAGGGAAAAGCTTGACTGAAACAAATATGCAATCGAATTATTCGCTGGACGGGAATTCTCAGATGAGGAATGAATCCAGCTAAATGCTTTGGCTACATGTAAACCGGGAAACACCTGCAGCTGGAGGCTGATCTAACATGAGGTCAGAATGACCATCCTGAGATGGTGTGTGTGTGTGTGTGCGTGTGTGTTTGTGTGTGTGCGTGTGTGAAGAGTAAGTAGCATGACAAGGATGCAGGGCACTGTTTCGGGGGGTCCTTTTGTGTGTGTCCTTCGTAGCCCCCATAAATGCATATGCTGCTTGGATCTGGAATGAATGAATGAATGTATTATTATTATTATATACTTTTTTCTTCCACCTCTTGTTACATTTACATTTATATATGTGGCCTACAGTTTTGTGCACTGGGGACAGGCGAAACATGAAAATACATGAACACATTTTCTTGAAGGACTCTTAATGCCAGATGGTTGAGTTGCTTCACTTGGTGAAAAACAAAGTTAACGGCAGAAAAAAAAATAATCTTGTTTAAGCAAGACAGTCTAAACAGGAAACCAGGGTGAGTTACAGATTTGTGTAATGAATGTGACTGCAAAGCACTGCATAAACAAGCAGCTTATTGGTTTTTAAAATTCTCTTTTGCTTCTTAATGCAGGCAATCTAGTGTAAGTACTATTTTGAGCACAGTAAGGTCAAATACATCTGGCCCCCCGAACAGGTGAATTGGCCCCAGTCTGGCCCCCTTTAGTGGAAGTGGTCAAGAACCTCCACTGTAAAAATGTACTGAAGCAGGAACAGGACCAGGTTTCTGCAGGTCATATGAAAAACTTTACAGACACACATGACTTTAGTTTGGCCTGTAACAAATTCTCCCAAACCATCAAAAAGTGGCCTCTCCCAGTCATTTGCGAGGACAAGGACTACGCCAGAACTCAGCGCCATAGATTTTGAAAAGCGCTGTGGTTGCCTGTCATTGTCATTTAAAGCATAAGAAATCCAGCACTGCAAAGATGTCCAACTCTATCTCTTCAGCAATATCAGAGAAACACAATATAGTCTAAATAGCTAACACATTACTAGTTATGTGTCTCATTATTCCCTTAGAAGAGAATAATAAAGATATTCATCCCAACTGTCCCACAATGGAATAGTAAACAAACATTTCAACGAGGGCTATACATTTTTCAGCAAGTCTTTTTTCATAATATTTACTCTAACAAAAAATGGGCCTTGTTGTTAGAACAATACTTATTTAGTGTGTGTTGTAATTTAAAAAATTATATCACCAGGGTAATAAAAAAAACAGATTCTCTGAAAGTCGACACCTCCTTCAATCGCTAGCGGGCTCATTCTGCGATTCCCAGCATCATGTCGCGGGATGTTGGCAGCCATGAACGATCATCGTCAGCGCGCCCAGCTGGTGCACAGCTCGCACATCTGGAGGCTGTTAGCGGACGGGTATCAGGGCCGCGCCGTCGCCACCAGTGCTTAGCCGGCCTGCTGCCACTCTGGCTGGCGGCCACCCGCAGAAAACAACCTCCCACACCTGTAACTGAGTCGGGCCCCAACCTGGGCAAGGAGTCCTGCCATGCTTCACTGTTATCTGCAGGCTTCCGCAGCTGGGTCTGACACCTCCAGCAACTCGGTGTATTATAGTCTCGTCAGAGCTCCCCAGCGGGGGGTTAAGCGCTGTGAAACCGAGACAAATTTGTTTTGCTAGTTGACTGGAGGCTGTAGCTGGCACCAAGAGGTGTCTCTGACTCCAGGCTTTTGTTTGGCCTTGTATAAAACTCTCCATAACGGCTCATAACAAGGGCTCCCACAGATAGAACATAAATAGCCGCGACACCCACAGTCCCACACCCACACTGCCAGGAAGCGCTAGACAAGTGGCCATTGTTACGGGATGCTTGCTGTAGGCCGTGAAAGTGGCCAATGAGGAGAGAGCAGTACCTGACAGCAGTTGTGCTCTCCGTGTCACATGTGCTAATCAGGGAGACGCGTCTCACAGGAGGCAGCCACGGCCAAAACTCAAACATCCCTTCGGGTATCATCCAGTACTCACATTGTTACAGATTATTAAAGAATTACAAAGACTGATAGCAGCTGGATCATGTTATAAAATATGTAATTAGACATATGGGTTGCACACAGGATCACTGGCTACAGCATATCGATACACACTAACAATAAATCTGAATGTAAGTGTTGCACTCAGCCCCGCCCTTCGTGCCTCGTTCCCTGTTTTGCCCTCTGGCGGGGCTTAATTGGCCCCTCCTGATCCTCAT
>JAODKM010000040.1:13470191-13496251 GCA_026780845.1 Petrocephalus sullivani | reverse complement strand
TTTAACAACTCTGAGCTATTAGTTAAGTTCTCCCCAAGCGAGCTTGATGGGCCGAATGGCCTCCTCTCGTTTGTATAATTCTTATGTTCTTATCTTCTTAAGGCATTTCGGCTAGTTTGTCCAAGTAGAGTTACCGTCGCACATGCGCAAATGGGCAGTTGATCTGTATGGAAGATGATAAACAGCACAGTCGACCTACATAAAGTATTATGCACATTGTGCAGGAAGAAATTTTCTTTTCACCGAAGCACTTCCAGCTTAAAATACCACATTAACGCAAAGCATGCGTTAGTCGGAGATGCTGCTAGCACTTTGGCTAACGCATCGCTCAGCTTGCGACAAACCACTCTCACGGAGCGTTGGGGCCTCAGTAAATCTACCTTGGACAAACTGACTGACACAATTGCCAAGTGGATTGCAACAAACTGCAGACCTATTAATATCATCGAGGACACAGGCTTTACAAATGTTTCATAAGTTGCCTCTCAAGATGCATCGTTCAAGGCTCCAACAAGAAGTATAATAATGTCATGGGCTCTATGAAACTGAAAAGGAAAAAAATCACAAGGATTTAGCATTAGTATGGCGTTCCTAATAATCCTTTAGGTTAGTGTAGTACCAGACATGGATGCAAAGCTCCATGAGGGCAGCCATCACAGAAAAGTTCCCAGGGCCATTTAGGTTTCCAAAGATCTACTATGTAAGTTAATGCAGAGATGATGGAATTGCGGCCTCAAACGGCCACGAGGGGGCCGAGCCGCAGCAGCTAGGGTTAGATATTACGGGGACCCAGCCGAAGCCAGGACCCTCGTTGTGCACGGGCCTGCCCGTCGTGGGAGGGGCGCCCACCCTTTGGCTTCACAACCACCGCTGCAAAATATTGTGTGGCTTGGATAAGCGACACGGTCGAATTAGGGTCCTAGGCAAGATTGGCCTTAGGAATTTTTTAGGGGCAGGACCCTAGGCAAGATAGGCCTTAGGGTCCTTAGGGCTGGGGCCCTAGGCAAAATTGGCCTTAGGTTAGTGGGGATTGGGGCCCTAGGCAGGATTGGCCTTAGGGTTGTTGGGGTCAGGGCCCTAGGCAAAATTGGCCTTAGGGTTATAGGGGTGGCAGCCCTAGGCAAGATTGGCCTTAGGGTTAGGGTTAGGGGGTTAGGGTTAGGTTTTAGGGTATAGGGGTAGGAACCCCCGCCTGCGACCCCAGCGTCCCGGGGCCGCAGTTGTGCACAGGCCAATCTGGATCCATCCGTGCATCCACCCGCTTACGTGCCTGCCGTTATCCCTTTAGTTAGGGCTTGTGATTTTATTTAAATCCTTTTGTTTTTCTCCTTTTATTTTGCAGGGGGTGATGAAGATCCAGAAGACCAAGGTGAGTACCAGACATCAAGCAGCCAACCCGAAGGAAGACCAAGAGGAGCGACGACACCGACAGGTAGGTAATTGCTTTTTCACAAAATACTGCTTTATATCCATAGGGTTACATTCACGTAATAGTGTTTAATATTTCCTTCCTTCAACAAGGTAAGGTTCCAGCCCCGCGATATTTGCTTCCTTCAATAAGGTAAGTCTCATTTCAGAAAAGTGCTTTTTAGATCCTTCAATAAGGCTTCTGTCACTGAATAGTGCTTTTTAGATCCCTCAATAGGGTTTCTTTCATTGAATAGTGCTTTTCAAATCCTTCAATAAGGCTTATTTCCCCCTGCCACAGGTAGCAATGGTGCCCCCTTGTACGGCATGAACATCCTGCTCGGCATCCCCCGGACACACCTCTCAGTGCCCAAGACCCCCACAGGGTCAATCCGTCCCCATCTTGTCAGAATATGTTTTAATAAAATTTAATTTCTCCAGCACTGACTCCCATGTCCTTCCTCCACTGAGGTTTAAGGGAAATGAGGGTAGTACAGTGGGGAATCCTTTTATATACCTAGGGTTGAATTAACCTTAGGGTTGGGGTCTAGGCCTTGATAGGCCTTAGGGTTAGAATCTGGGCCTGAATAGGCCTCAGGGTTTAGAACCTAGGCTAAGATCAGCCGTAGGGTTTAAAATTTGGGGGTGTTTGGCATTAGGGCTCTAGGCACAGATTGGCCTTAGGGTCCTAGTCAGGCGGTTAAGTTTAGGGCCAGGATGGGGTCTAGGCCTCGCCCTAGGCAAAGACTGGCCTTAGGGTCAGAGAAAGGGGACAACTAATTTAATATATTTTAAGTTTTAATTTGGATGACCGTGGTCTGTTCCGAATTTAGGATTCAAAGACCAGGCTCCAACACGTGTTTCGCGCTACCTTGCGCTCATCAGGGTTAGGGTTAGATAAACTATGGCTTTCTCAGGTATCAAAAGTCATTTTTCTGTCAGTTCTGGGCCCCCAGTGGTGAGGACATCAAAGATTAGCAGCATTAAGTTGCATATTTCATACTTTCCTACTGCCCCTAGTGCCCGGCTAAGACCCCAAATTAGGGTTAGTTAAACCATGGTGTCATACAAATGCCTGCATATTTATGAAAAAGACATTCTTTTTAGTCACAATGGAAGTATAAGGTAGACTTTAATGCAGAAAGAAAAAGCCTTAGAATACTGTTTAAATGGTTAACAGTTTATTCTTAACAGTTACCAGGGAATACATATAACACCCATCTGGAATTTTAATGAACCACAAAAAGATACCGTGATGGTAACTGAAAGCCATGATCTCCAAGTGCAGTATTACATTAAAATAGATTTCAAATTTAAATAGTTTGCTCAACACTACATTTCCATGTATTTTTTCCCAGCATGCAAAAAAAAAAAACACATCATTAAAAATTGTCATCGAGGTGGAAAAAAAGCCTGTTTCTTCAGACTCATTAGATATGTGCATTTTAACTCACAGCTGCAGTTTAGTGTCCATTATTTTCCATCATCTGCAGAATAAATTTCCATCTTAAAAAGATACAGTTTATCTTATTGGGGAGATGCAGAAAGCCCACACAACAAATTGGGGGAGCACAAACTGCTTGGGATGTGTTTCCAGTCCTCAGTAGTGTGTCACATTGATCTGATTCAGCTGGGGTTCTTGGTCAGCAAACCATTAATCAAATTTGATCGGCAGGACGTGATAAATTACTATTGAACAAAGATTTTGCAGAACGTCCACAAGGATCATCACAGTCCTTTTTAGGGGTGGTCTGAGAAGGTCAAAAGTCCTAGAGTAGTATTTCCCACCCCAGTCTTTTGGGACCCCCAGCAGTCCATATTTTTGTTCTCTCCCAGCTCCCAGCACACCCATGCAAGGTTTCTGGAGTTTTCGATTGGTTGGAATCAGGGAGGAAGCAGAAATGTGGACTGTCTGGGGATCCACAAGGACTGAGTTGGAAAACACTGTCCCACAGGGCCTGCAAAGATGTATTGTAACCGTGGAGTACTCCATTTTATGCAACATAAACCTGGGGCCTATGCTTTCCAGTTGACCTGCTTACCATCAGTGGGGCCAAACTCCTTCTCATGAGCACGGCTGAGAATCTCCTTGTATAGGATCTCAGCCTCTCTGAACTTTCCCTGTTTCAGGAAACAAGATGCCTGCAGAGAGGAAATAAACTTTGACTGCGAAAGAAGGCTGAATCAGAATGGATTACATTTTATTCTGGTTGTTTTTTTCTCAAATATGATAATGAAACTCGACTAGGGGTTCACTTTCCACTATGGCTCAGTAATACAAAAAGTGAAGACAAACATTATGTATATTATGTGAATTCTCAATCTATTCTCAATCAGATTCTGAAAAATGTTCTGAAAAATTCTGAAATGTTATCCCGCTATGTTGGGAAAATTTAATTCAAGCCAAAATCTGGAATTACAGTTTTCTAATATTTTTATAATATTTTTATCAACATTTAATATTCTATGATAATACTTCAATGTAAAAACTACATCAATAAAGTTTTATGAGCTTTATGACTAATTTTGGTTCATACTCAACAAACATAAGCAGGAAGGTTTCTTTTTGCACACTTTCTCTCACCAGGTTGTTCTTGGTCTTGGCCACGTTGGGGTCGTCTGGACCCAGTCTGCGCTTGTAGATTTCCAAGGCTCGGCAATAGTAGTACTCGACCTCCCCGTACTTGCCTTGATTTTGACACAACAAAGCCAGATTGTTCAGCTGTTTGGCCACATCTGGATGATCCTTCCCCAGCACCTGATTGCAATACCAGAACGTTAATGAGGAGAGTAACCAAATAAGGGTTTAAGTTCTACTGACCGTGAACATCTGTGCTTATCCCATCAGATGCATGACACATATTACCACATTGTATGACTGACTTAGAATCTAATACAAACCTCTCTCTTTTTGCAACCACACAAGTAATATTTTATATCAAGGGTGGGCAACCCTGTTCCTGGAATGCCGGCATCCATCATGTTTGCATCCAACCTGATCTCTGATGAACCTCGCCTGATCTCAGGTAGATACTTATCAGGTAGGAGAGAAAACCTGCTGGGTACTGGAGCTCCAGGATCAGAGTTGTGTTTCACTGTGGGTCACTGCAGGTCACCCACCAATCTTCAATGGTCACACTTACAGTGAGCCATCGGGGACAGGCAGAAGCTGCATTTCCAGCAAACACTTTACCGCTTTTGAAACCAAAGGGATTCACAAGGTCCCATGTTTGTATAATGAGATTTGCTTTCCATCTGGCTACCTTCTCTCGGATCTCCAGCGCCCTCTTGCAGAGGGGCTCAGCCTCTGTGTACTTGCCCCTCTTCCCATACAGCACAGCCAGATTGTTCAGTGTTGCAGCCACCTGTTGGTCACATTTCAGACACAGTCAAATTCCAGCTCCTAAACTGCATGTACACATACTGACTTACACCGATCAGCTCATCTCTGATTTGACATCTACACTGCTCATCATACTGTGACTTGGTTATCAAATCAGAGTCCTCAGTTCTCAGCATTCAGAGGACATTACATTCTATAGTCTGTAGAACTATATTGATCTGGCAAATAGTCGCTCTGTATTTCAGATGTAATTACAGTAGAATACAGATGGGGTCACTGTGACATCACCTCACCTAACCCTAATACCCTAAATAATGACTGAGATTTACTTATTCTGACATTACAAAAGATGGTTTTGCCCATGCCATATTTTTCCTCACTTTCAGTTCATTTTCTAAAGCGAGTGGTGTTCACAATACATACTCATTATTGTTAATAATAATATTATTATTATTATTATTATTATTATTATTATTATTATTATTATTATTAATAACCTTGAGGGAAATACTGTTTGTTGTTGAATGATTTAGAAAGAAATAGTTCATTATTAGTGACCAATAACAAAAATATCTAAGGGCAATTTCGTGGTTATTTCTATCATCTTATGGCTCAAGCTAAATCCCTCCAAAGAGTGGCTCCCCTTCCTGCTGGCCACTTACTGCTGGGTGGTCTCTGCCCAGAGTCTTTTCGCGGATAGTTAAGGCATCGTTTAGCAGATGGGCGGCCTCCTTGTACTTGTTTTGGTCCCTTAATGTAGAACACATGAAAATATACATATATGCTACATATTATGTACACCCCCACACACACACAGGCCTGCGTAATGATCTACATAAGAACCATCCATTCATTTATATTGGGAAAAAACTCTAATCTCGATAACAACCCCTACCCAGCCCCAACCTTAACCATAAGTAACCAAATAAAATACTAGACTCCTGGCAATTTTCTTTTTTTGATTGTATTCACAAATTTTTAGAAAATTGAGGTTGTCCAAATGGGGCCAGGGAAAATGTCCCCAAAAGTAAGGACGTTTCAGGTTTTACCACACTCGGGGATCCCCAAATGTGGTCCCCAAATCTACTGCTGTGATTTAGAGCAGTGTTTTTTGACCCAGTCCTCGGGGGGCTCCCATACAGTCCTCATGTTTGCTCCCTTCCAGCTCCATGAGGATTGGCTTGAGAAACACTGTCATACACTCTTCTACAGTCGACAAACCTACAGGGCCTGTTTCTGGGCAGTAACAGAAGCCCCGGTTGACGCACCGATACACCAGGGCCAGGATGTTCAGCATGGTAGCCACGTCAGGGTGGTCGTGGCCCGAAGTCTTCTCCAGGTCCTCCAGCGCCTGCTTGCACAGCGGCACGGCCACCTCGTAGCGCCCCTGTGAGGCGTACTGGATCACCAGGTTGTGGAGGGTGCGCAGGCGAGCTGGGATCTCATAGCCACCTTGCTGGGCTGCGGCGGCTGCCATGCAGCTATGCTGCTGCTGTGCTGTAGGAGAGTGTGGGGGGTGGGGTCAGATGCTGTTACAGGGACCTATTCCACACAAGCTCCTTTTAAATTACCATCATTCAGGAGCTAGGAGACAGCATCCTGTCTCTAGATTTAATTCTACTGCTGCATGCTTTTCAGAAAGATAAAATTACATTAGAGCTTAAAATTCAGATTCACAATTAGAATACAAAAATTTGCATACCTGTTGTATTAATGTATAATGTATGTAATGTATTAGTATTAATGTTTGGCTAAACGCTTCAGAAATGCAATGCAAACCAGGGTTTCTCCCTGTGCCCTGCTGGGGAGGGAGCAGACTGTCTGCGGGTCCCCAAGGACCAGTCTGAGAAACACTGATGTAAACAATAAAGGCTGCATACTTGCTTGAGCATGCTCCTCCGCCTCATTGGGAAAGAGATCGTCCAGGCACTCTTTGGGAGGATCCTTTTCATCCTGTAAAAGGTTGGGGGTGGGGGCATTACTGGTGAGGCACGTAAGAAGCACGTAAGGCAAGAAGTCAAAACTGTTCTTCTTTGATAAGGTGCATTTCTCCCTGACAGTGCACTAGCAGCGTTAAGGTTATTTGCCTCATTTGGCCCCTTCTAACGACCTGCTTCTTTCACTATATCAGATTTCTTCCATTTTATACCCATAGCTATCTCCGACCATGAAGCAAGATAGCGAGTAGCAAAATGCATTTCCATTGATTCCATATAAATATAAATCGCTAATTCAGCAAATTTCAAGATTTGGGGTCTGCAGGTCATGTCATTGGATTGTGGTATGGTTTATGAGATTATACTGTGATTAAAGCCAACCATCTCTCCTGATTCTTCCCACCTTCAGTCTAGCTCAAGGTCCTCAGGCTAGGAACACAACTTTATTTCTTAGCTTAGGGTGTCAAAAAGTCTTGAAGAGTTAAAAGCTGGGGAGTTAGACAGAAGATCTGCCCTTGACATCAGTTAGCTGACATAAAGAGACTCGTGGAAATGCCTGGGCAGTGCTAATAGGGTTGATGATATACTTGTTGGTCTCTCACTATGAGGAATCTCCTGAGTGACTGTGAAAAATCACTTAATTTCTGTCAGGAATTTCACGGCAAACTTTCACTGCGGCATTCAGCCCGAAACACAATAACAGCATTTCTTATTTATTTTCGCCCCAGAAGGCCGTTACTTTTGTGCTTATTGTCGATATATCAAGCTCAAAATACCAGATTCTTAAGTTCTGCACTTTGTAGGCCAGGTTATACACTGCACAGACATGGAGGCAAAGTGAATGTCGTTACCTTGAAAAGCTATTTGAGAAGTAATAAAAAAATATATATTTCACAGAATTTTCCTATGCCTCAATTTTTTACAAAACTGATCATGTTATCGCCTTAGTGAAAGCTGTTCCGCATTTACATCTGAAAGAACGAATCCATGAACAAATTCTGGAGAGAAAGGCAAAGTGCAGGTGTCCCGAGCCGCAAAGCCCCCGAGTGCGTGGTAGCGTCCGACAAGACGGGCCACTCACCAGGGGAAAGGCGTCCTCATCGTACTTCCTGAGCTGACTCATGAACTCCAGGTGCTTCATCTCCTCCTCCAGCTGGGCCACGCTCTGCTCGCTGTGCTGCAGCTTCTGCTGGCTCGCCGCCAGCTCGCCGCGCAGCCACTGGTTCTCCTGGCAGAGGCGCCGCACCTGCGTCCGCAGCTTCTGCTTCTCAGACTCCACGGCGTTCAGGTGGCCTGACAGCGCCGTCATCACCTGAGGCGTGAGGACCACGGGGTGTCACCTGCCAGCTCGCTGAACGACTCACAAGTGTGGCCGCTTTTGCAAATGGATTTTTATGCCATGTCAATTACATCCACATTGGTACGGTGTTGAAAACTGAGAGCAAGTGATGTTAATTAAACAGTTGCCTCACTCAACGATACAGGTTTCAGTACACAGACATATACAGGTGAAACTCGAAAAATTTGAATATCGTGCAAAAGTTCATTTATTTCAGTAATTCAACTTAAAAGGTGAAACTAATATATGATATAGACTCATTACATTTAAAGTGAGATATTTCAAGCCTTAATTTGTTATAATTTTGATGATTATGGCTTACAGATTATGAAAACCCCAAATTGACCATTTGTTATAATCATCAAAATTATAACAAATGAAGGCTTGAAATATCATGCTTTGCATACAATGAGTCTATATAATATATTCGTTTTGCCTTTTAAGTTGAATTACTGAAATAAATGAACTTTTGTACGATATTCTAATTTTGCAAGTTTCACTTTTATGTCACCAAGCACTGCTCCCCCTGCTGGCCAGCATCTGCCACATCCTCCAGTGGCTCACCCCAGCCATACCAAGCTCTTTCTGTGGCTTACCTGTGCCTCCTCCAACCCCAGCTCGATCATCTCCACTGACTTGTGCAGCAGACTGGATTTCTCCTGCACCACATTGGCCACCCCATCATTCTCCATGCAGGAGATCGCCAGCAGGCTGTGCAGGATGGCGTTGTGCTCATTCTTCAGCGCCTCCAGGCCCTGGATCACCTGCTTGGTGCTAGAGATGATCTCCTGCTGTGACAGCTTCTCCAGCTTTTCCTCCAGTGGGGAAACCATAACGGACATGTTCTAATTGGGCATGGATTTAGGAATTAGGGTGAGGTGCATACCCAATTTCCCTGCAGCACACTCTTATGTAGCCTTGCCTCTGATGAAACGAAGTAGTTGTTCTGAAATTAAAAAAGACAACAACAATGAAAATACATCTTTAAATGGAACACAAGGCATATTTAGAAACTACATTCTGTCCTAAAAGTGACAGTTAGAGCAGCCAAACGCGAGTACTGAGGATGTGGCTTTAATAGGTTTGACGGCCCTACGTCTCCTCCCCCCACATTCAGCTCTTCTCACCTTCTCCATTCCCCTCCCCTCTTTCCTGCCCCCACAGCCTGTCTCTCTCTGTGTGGAGTTCTACATCTGATCTTCAACATGAGTCTGAAACTGCAGAAGGTCCCTTTACTCTAGAAGACATCCTGCCTGGTTCCTGTCCCCAAAAATACCCATCCATCGACCCCCAGTGATTACAGTCCAGTGCCTCCGACTTCTCATATCATGGGGCAGGTGGTGCTGCAAGTACTGCAAGGCCCGCAAGTACTGCAGAGGCACCCTAAGCAAGGTACCGTCCCCAAGCACTGCTCCCCGGGCGCTCATGTAGCTGCCCCTTGCTGTGTCATAATGTCACATGGGTTGTTGTGTGCTGTGGTGCGTCAACAATGACGATTAACCACCTTCACATGAAAACGCTGGAGAGACTTATCCTAAAACGTCTGTTGGTGGAGCCTTGCCTGGACCCCCTACAGTTTGCTTATTATCAGCGTGGAGGATGCCATCATCCATTTACTGAACCAGGCATATTCTCATTTGGACATTGTTAGTGTTGCTTTTAACACAATTAATCACTACTGGGGAACAAGCTCAAGCGAATGGTGGATGCTCCACTGGTAGTTTGGATTATGGACTATCGACCACAGCATGTCTGGCTGAAGAGCTGCTGCTCAGATAGCATCTGGAGCAGCACAGAGGCGCTGCAGGGGACTGTACAGGTCTCAGTCATGCCACCTGCAGAAATTGTCTGATGGCTCTGCCACTGTGGCCTATATCAAGGATGGACGGGTGGATGAATACAGGAGTGTGGTGGACAGCTTTGTTGAGTGTGATGGTCAGCTGTAAATGGTTCAGCTCACACCAAAGACAAAAAAAACTGGTTGTGGACTTTAGGAAACAGGCTCCTCCTCCCACCCCTGTCACCATCATGCCCAGTTTGTTATTTGTTCAAATAGAAACAATCATATACAGATAATCAGAGGTAAGGGAAGGGGGGGGGGACAGAAAAACAGAAAATGGGGGGGTGGCGGTTCCACCCTCCCAGCCCCATGCTGGTCTTCTATCCTGCTTTCTCTTTTCCATGTTTCATGAACCATTTAGTATTAATGAACTAATATCAGGTCATCACAGTTGTCAAGTGCCTTGGGGCAACTTATGCCAGGATCCACATTCATTGTATAGCAGTAATTTCATGTCACAGCAAAGAACATAAAATACGTACCCATTTACACCGTTAAGATGAAAAATTGCTGCTGGATTTATATGGCTAATGCATCCTTGCATACCAGATCTATGCATCCCTAGTGTTGGGAAAGGCGGCATATAAAGATGAATTGAAGTGAAGAGGGAAAAGACATCTAGAGAATGTTTCTCCCCCATGGATGATGATCAAAATCAGATCCAGTACCATGCAAATATGATTTGTCACCAAGATGGTCCAAAATCAATCAAATACATTGGCAACTTAAATCCTTCTCTCTCAGCTACAACCGCACAAACACATTTGTACAGTTAACTGTAGGGGGCGCACATTCTGCTCCTGATAGATATCAGAATCAGCTTTATTTTCAAGGAATATGATACACGTACAGTATGAAGTCAAAGCCAGTCAAAGGAAATGTTTAAAGCTATTTATCTGGGTAGTAAATATACATTTGTACTGACCAAAAAATATAATTCAACATTGAAACATGTACAAATTAAGAGTAACATAACAAAAACTAACAAGAATTTCTTCTTTTCTCCAAAAAGTAACTGGTATCCTGCTCGATGGCTAGAAGAACGCTGCTTCAGTTCCCAAACCTTTCCTCATGGCATCTCAGCCATTCCATGCATGTGTTACATTTAACCACTAGCTCACTTTATTAAAATGAATTAGTTTAAAAAGTCAGTGTGGTATTGATTAGCTATTTGAGGTGTGCTAGAGTGGTACAGTTAAAAAACGTATGAATGCATTGGATAGTTACTGTAAATACTGGAGTAACTTTAGGAGTAGTTATGAAATGGTTACGGTAACACTTCTACAGACATAATACCACAGTTTTACACCACCATGAAGATCATTTAAACATCATTTTCTTTGATTGCCTAAGACTTTTGTACAGAACTGTATATGGAACCTGCTTCTACCCAACAAATAAAAGGATTTGACTGGAAGTTAAGTCACACAGCACAGAAGCAGAAAATGTAGTATGACACAAGCTTAGCACACACATTCAAAACCACAGACAACCTGTATAGACCAGAATAACTGGGGGAGCAGAGAAGTCATGCAACTTCTCAATGGAGGGGAGACTTTGTCCATTATTAAAGATTAAATAAGGTCAAGGGGAGCTGTCTGCAAAGAAATTTTGGTACATTTTACTTCTCAGTTTGTGCGGTTTTAATGTTTCAGTGAGAATAATATTCCCCACAGTCCTGAACTGGGCTCAGAGGTGCATGAAATGCATGCAGAAACAGTTGAATTGTACAAAGGGTATAACCGTAGCAGAGGAAGGTCATCTGCTAGCAATGTCCTGGTAACAAATGAGGCCAACATGCAGCACTGGGTGACACCTTCCAGTACATTCTGGCCATCACAATGATCTGCAGTATGTGTTTGAGATGGCGCGAGCAGCCCTTTTTGGGTTAAACCTATATACTCCGATGGCCGGCTCTGCAACTAAAGTGAATGTGGAAATGCAGAGAAGGTACTCCATACCAGCCATAGCCAGCCATGTTCACATATAAAATACAATAAAGTTGGATGAAGATTTACTGCTGCTCCCGGATGTCTATTGTACAATGTGTAACTTGTGGCCAGATATCCATGGGATTCAAACCCATGACTATCAGAGTAGTTATATCACCACTGGGCCATGGAGCAAGGACATTAACCCCAATTGTTCCAGGAACCTTAGATGACCCTCCTCTCTGATCCTATGTTGATTTGGATAAATGCTTCTGCCAAATGCATAAATGTAACAAGGCAGGAGGTTTACATCACAAATCTCTTAGGTAATTAATCAGTGACATCTTGAATTGAATTTCCTGCTTGTCTGCTTACCCAAAGCAGTAAGAGGAACAATAGAACAATAACAAATAAATAAAGCTGAAGCCAGGAAAAGCTACTGCAGTAATCCACATAAGTACAGCTACAGGAGACCTGCACTTGCATAGTGCTGTCCGCTCACACGGGAGAAACATTGGCTTGGCTCCAGCGGAACCTGCCCTGGTGACTTCGGTAATAATACACGCTGTTTATACTAAAGGTGTCATGTCCTGTTCACAGCAGACATTATGTACAGAGCAATGTGGACTGAACGACCCAAGTTGTTTAACAAGTCAAGATAATTCAACATGCTACAGGTACCTTACAACAATGGGAAGGGTGTGGCCGTTTTACAGACGTAAAATATTCCTTAAAACTTATCACTATGGGTAATAAAGCCAAATAATATTAACTTAATTAATGTTTCTGTCAACATTAACCAAATAATAACCTGAAGCTCTGAAGTTTATCAAACCTTTATAACAAGGAACGTGAAAATAAGCCACAGTATAAAACCATTTTAAAAGTGCGAAATGCAGCGTCACCTTTCAATAGCTTCTGAAATGGATGAAAATTGAAAATTAAGGTTGCCATGCATGAAGCCCTTGAAAATTAAGACAAGCCATGTGAGTTTTTTGCTATCAGAAAATGAAAGAAATTGAATTAACAACACAGCTCAACACAGAATGTTTCTGTCTCTTATGCAAATGACTTGCATGAATAAAACATCTTCTGTGCCTTAAAGGCTGACTTTAATTTCACCCTTTGATGAATCGGAGGGGTCACCGTCCTTCTCTCTAAAAAAAACCCAGCGGCGCCAGCCTTCATGTGAACGGAGAACATTGCCGTTCCTATGCCTGCTTCCCCTACAATCGCTCAGCAGTTCTCAGAACCTCTCAACGCTCATTTATGCTGGTGTCCTTGATCTGTGATGCCTAGCTAGCTGATCTAGCTGTGCTTCTAAAGAAATTAAGTAACCTCATTGGAATGAAGCAGACATGAATATAGAAGAGCATTTCTAACATTACTATTACTAAGAAGAACAGCGGAAAATTTTACCAAACCTGCTACCTGACCCACAAGAAGCAGTGCAAAAATTATGTAATAAAAACAATGAAGGACTCTACACACACCAACAAGGGCCTCTTCTCACTGCTGAGGTCAGGGAAGAGCTACCACAGCCTGAAGGCCAAGACACCGAGGAATATCTTTGACTCTCCAGCTGTCCATATACTGAACAAGGAATCCCATAGAGCTTTTCTCTATGCACTTTATACTATCCACACTGTACATCTTCATTTACAACTACATTCACAATTACCATTTTAATCGTATTGATTCTTTAGATTAGAATATTATTGTCATATTATCACGTACTTTTGTACAATCAAGGATGAAATAGCTTTCCTTCTGGACCAACAGCGTAAATAAATTACAAAATAAAAAACTAGGGGAGCATTCTTGTCTTGCCGTTTTATTTTATTCCTCAGCAGATCTGCCCAGCAGAATCTCGCCTAGGGCACCCAAACACCCGGAACTGAGTCTGATCCACAGACCACAGCACTCCACACTAACACTTACAGATTAAACTGGTTCAACTGGTATATTCTTACAATGCAAGTGTGGCGTTGATCACCAGTTATATTCATGTCACCAGCACACACACACATAAAAGCATCACAGGTCACAGACAGACATATTATAAACTTTCCTAAATTACTTGGAAAGCAAAGGAAATCTTATGTTGAAAACTGAAAGAAAATGATGCATGAATGTTATGCCCCCTGTGGACAAAATGTTGATTAGACTAACCTGCAGTACAGGCAGTCCTCAGGTTAAAGAATGTCCGACTTACTCACACTCATACTTACTCATACTTATGAGCCCATTATAAAAAAATTCAGTTTGAATACAATGGTTCGTAATAAATGCACACACTACTTTGTCATTTTGCCGTGAAAACATTGCATGGCTTCAGCTGTGTGTCGGCTCGAGGTACAGTATAGTACCGTACAGCATGTAGTTACTTTTATAGTCTTTACCTGACTTTCAGTAGTAGATCCACAGTCCAGCAGACTTGGAAAAATGTATAGGCTTCCCTCAAAAAAAAAAAAAGACTGGCCTGGCGCTGAGGTGATGAGGGAGAGCCTGATGGCTGAGGGAGGACCTCCACAATGAAGGTGGGCGGAAGAGCAGGAGGTTACATTATGTGGAACACACATACAGTGAAGTCACAGATGGATCCTTCTAAACGACTACAGAATGACATATAGACACGAAAAGTGCCTAGAAATGACAAAGCCCGAGAAGTTTCTCTCGCTGTGAAGAAGACAGAAGAGCAGCCAAAAATGCAGCAATGACTCACCAGTTAATGATAAGGAGAAGCTGCAGCACATTCCAATGCTTATGGATAGACCATCGTGACTCACTCCCAAGCAGGCCACCCACTGACATCAAACAAAATGCTCAGGCCCCAAAAAAAAGAAAAGATGATGTCAGAATGAGGAAAACCTGGAATATGCCTACTGCAGCACAGGGTAAGTCCTGCAGGCTCAGAAGCACAGTCGAAAAGCCCAGATTGTGCAGCTTCATTATATTTACAGCAGGAACAAAAGGCAAATTCATATGCAAAGTAAATAACAGGTCCTGGGTTCCTGTAGGTCTAAACAGATTTCTGGATGGATCACTGCTACCCACCCCAAATTGTAAAGAACACACTACAAAACAAAAAACACCAGTAGAGGTGAAGAACATTCACCACCACTTTCCTACAGCAACTGTGCAACATGGGGAGCATCTGGATGAGAATGGGGGTGGGACAGATGCCGCTCCCACAAGGACAGGCTGTATCAGAACTTCCTCTATACCGCAGCTGGCATTAATGCTGCGTTTCATTTACCTCGGAGGTCGGAACTCGGAACTGGGAATGATGTCAGTCAGCTGTGTTCCAGTTCACCAAGTTACTTTAACAACACCAGGGCCACTTAGCAACACCAGGGACCTATTTCAAAAAGTAGGATTTCTTGTTTATCCAGACAACTTATCAGATGAATGGGCGTTATCTTCCTTCACGAAATCCTGTTTTATAAAACAAACCCCAGTTGTTAGCCATTGTTAGCAATAACAGTTGATAAAGACACATTACGCTGTACTTTGTGCATCATACTATAGGAACACGTCCAGCACTACACAACAACTTTTCGACCAAGCGGAAAAGTGAGGCAAATTCCATGCCATATTTATCATTAACTGATAAGCAGACCAGTTGAAAAATGGCATAAACACGGCTAGTCACAGACTAATTTCTCGAGAACCTCTGGGGAGAAATGGTCTGTCTTGCAGACAGCTGACAGTGAGGGTCATGAAGACAAACTTCAATCTGGCCTTTGTTTTTGCTGACAAACACCAGCAGTGCACAGAAGAGCATAGCAGTGAGCAGCAGCCAAAGGTCAGCAGGACACCAGCCTGCTGGTAAAAGAGGCACTCAGACTGGTCCAGGCCGTGGAAGATTATTTACCAGGGGGTCCAATTCAGACCGATTTCCTCGCTTCCAACCTCATGAGTAAAACTATTAAATAAATAGGATGTTAGCTGCGAGAGTTTATCCAAGTGTTTCTGCAAAGCCTGTCAAGCTACTCGCTGCTAATGGGCTGATTTATGTGCACTCATGCGGCATGTAGAGAGGCACTTCCATTAAAATGAGCCTCATCCAACTTCAGCCTGAAACACGGTGGGCTGTGTGTGTAATACACTTTCCATTTTGCCTGGAGTATGACCTGAAATTCACACGCTGAATTTAAATGAGAGGCGAGACAGACGAGTAACAGTAAATCTCTGCCGGACAACTGGCTGCCTCAGGTTATGCGGAGATAGAATATAAAAAAATCCCAAAAGAATCTGAAACACCTTGTGACATTAGGCAAAGCAAAGTGCCGGCAGGCTGAAATCTGTAAGGTGCCGAACCAAACGTGTCCAAAGAAGCATTTCTCTTACCATGTGTTTACCCTTTCCATGCAGTTTGGCTAGTGCTGGCTTGGATCCAGTACTTCTCTGTAATGTGTTTCCTATTTGCCCCACAAACCTTTTTGCTTTGCCACGCCTGCCCGCATCAGCACTCACTGCGTCCTAACCTGCCCCACACCACCTTGCCACATCATGGGACGTTTCCTGTTGTTATCTGGATTCAAATCGGGGTTGCTGCATTCACCTAAGGATCTGATCCAAAAGCTAATGGTGCCTATTATTGCATGATAATTTATCACTGAGGGGTTTTAGGCTCACTACTCCAGAAGAACATGTTAAAATACGATGGATTTAACCTAAAACAAAGGATAACAGCTACATGCTAGTACTGAAGCAAACTGGGGCCTATTACTGGTACAGTATGGGCAGGATTCCAGTACTTCACAAGGCACAAACATACGCGTTGAGAGAGTCAAAGAGCAAGGGCAACCCAGAGACCCCAAACAGCAAAACTGCATCTCTTGGGACTGTAGTAGCAAGCTTCAGTTGGGTTGATTAAATGAAAATATGTAAACATGAACCTGATTTACATATATTTTTCACATTTTTTATTGCTGAGGACCCGAGCAGCTGGACAAGGCCAAGGGGACACCCATGTAACACCTGGCTGTGGCAGATAGATGGGGCATTTTTGGAGGGTGGAACTGGCTTGGGGGGGGGGGGTCGCCCACCGGGATCCCGAGATGTTTTGTCGTGTGGTGGGTGTGGCAATGCGCTGCACCAGGGCATGCGCTCCAGCCTGGACTGACCTGACCTTTCACTTAAAAATAACACACTCATTTAAGTATTTGGACTTCTGCCATTTGTGACATGCTGATTGTACAATCAATAAACAGCTTACTAATAAAAAAAATCAGCACTTAGCTAGCTGGGTGTACCCCTGTAAACATACTGACTTATTGTCTGTAAACATTTACATGTACAGCATTTGGCAGATGCCCTTAGCCAGAGCGACTTACTTATACAACAGTAAATGTTTGAAGCTCCTTTACATTATAGATTAGGCAGAAGACACTCTTCCTCGGAAAATCAGCATGATCCCGTCGGCTAGTTATAAGGCGTGAGACACACTATAGCCTACAACCTGTAATTCAGGTTAGGAGACCAGATAACCAACCTTCGTAAACCACGTGGGCGGAGATTCCCAAATATTCCCCACAGTTTATCAGTCCTTCTGTCCTAATTTTAATTTACATTAAAGCACACGGGTTTCAGACACTGCAGGAAATATCCACTGGAATACATCGAAATTAAGCTTTTTGAATGATTATTTCTTGAGAAGTAACTACTTAAAATATGCGATCGCATTTAATTTTCCTTAACAACCTTATATTTGCGCGTTGCACTGTGAAGCACGATGCTAAGACAAATCTGACCAAGCTGATATCTTACTAATCATTCGACTATTTTGCTGACCACACAAGACTGTAACGTCGCAAGAATCCGGAAACGCTTTAACGCAGGGGTCGAAACTGACATTGCAAGCTCATTAATTAAACATAATGTAAGACATAAGCTTGCCTGCAAATAATTAATGGCATTCTCAAAGAAATGCACAAGAGTGTGACACATGGAAACACATATAGTGGGACCATAAATATATGGATTACATTTTATTGTGTTTGCAGGCTCATTTGGAAAAGTCGAATTCTAGCTACCTCTTAATCTGTCGTATAATTTGATCTGTGGGTCACTTAAAGAAAAAAGCGATATACCGTACCGCAGTCCATATAATGGTCAGTCGACCTGGCACTGGTATGGAGCTGGCCAGTCTGGCACAGCGGGAGCGCGCCCGGCTCCTGTGCTCGCTCCCGGCAGCGGAGGCAGCGCGCACGGCGGCCAGACGCGGGGACGCGCATCCCCACGCCAAACTCGCGCGGGGACGCGCATCCCCACGCCAAACTCGCGCGCGGACGCGCATCCCCACGCCAAACTCGCGCAGGTACAGTGACTCCTCGCATGTTTATATCTGCACAGTTAATGGCGATTACATTCGCTTACGATAATATCTGATCTTTAGAAAATACTGAACGAAAACCGGTTACCGTTCAGCATACTAATAATGAGAACCGGTGGGGCGTTTCTAACGCCATACTTTCTTTTTTCCTGCAAGAAACACGTCACGAGAGTTCTTAGAATTAAAATATAGAATGACAGAACAGAATTAAAATATGGAATGACTTACTATCGCAGCAAACGACGGGGGAGCCCGGCACCGCGCTTCCCGAGAGCCGGACGGTGCTGCGGCGGCTTAGCCTCGGCGTGCACCGGGGCAGGAGCGGCGCTGTGACCGCGGGCCGGATAACAAGCCGTCTGCCAGCAAGCAGCTGTATCTCAGCTATTCCACGCTGCACATAGCGAGCACATTCATGATCACGATTAACCAAGGACAGAATTACACCAGTTAACAACTTAAAGTCCTTATAGTCCCTTTAAATCCAATATGTCTGCCCTCCCGTCTCCCAGTAGCCCTAGCGCGCGATTAAAATATTATTATTATTATTATTATTATTATGAAGAAGAGGAAGAAACGCTGCATAATAAAAAGAAACACGACATAAGAAGTGCAGCAGTATGGTACTGTTTCGTACTTCCTATAAAGGAATTCTGGTGTGTTTATTAATCGCTGAATACTTACAACACATTAATGCAAATTGCACGGTGGTAAATACCACCGTGTAAGGACAAATGCACGGACACTGATGCCGCGGAACATGAAGATGATTCATAATTTCTTACACTTTTAAATAGGCTTACAATAACCTAGAGTTATTATTAGTTCCTGACTTTCTAACTTAATGATGTTGATTGGGCCTGCTGGTTACCAGATTAGTCATTTTTAATCCTTTAACGACAGTAAGGTATGTCTCTCATGCTAGATAAGACTTCTGCACATCTCACCTGCAAGACCTGCAGTCAGCCCGGCGAGCGCTACACAAACGGCCGGGTACTGTTTCTGTGCTTGTGTGGATAAGCTGCTTTTTTAATTATTAAAATACATACACAGCTGTGTGTTGCACTTTTTACGCGAGACACTGGTTTCTAATTCACTTTTAATTAAATACAAAGGCTTCCAAAATGTTCCCGCGATGCACTGGCACCGCGCCCACGTGTTTCCCTTCCTAGAAACGCTCCAGCCCCCTTCCCAGCCCCTTTCCCAGCCCCCTTCCCAGCCCATGCCGATGACGACGGCGGGATGGGTGTGCGTGAGACGGAAACATATACCCACCATATACCACCTGTTCTCCTCATGCTGAATTTTTAGGCTTCCACCCATCCATCCATCCATCCATCCAACCATCCATCTATTTTCTACCGCTTGTCCGGGTCGGGTCGCGGGGGCAGCAGCCTAAGCAGGGAAACCCAGACTTCCATCTCCCCGTGTAACTGAAGTACTTTGTGTCTTAGTTTACCATAGAGTACGACACAGGGTATTCCAACCCTGTGCTGTCTGCCTAGAAGATGGATGGATGGATGGATGAACGTGTTTTCGGCGTCGTGCATTTTCCACGTCGTATTTATAACTCTCCACAAGATGGTGCTCCAGGCCACATTGCCGAGTCTTCCGGGGCATTTTTTAGCTGTGATGGTATGCGCATGTATACTGAGAGTGGTTAGATACAGTACCAGACAATAACAAAAAGAACAAAGATAGAAGGAAGATTAAAAATGTTTTAATAAACACAGCTGCTCATGGGAGCATGAAAAAAAAAACAAAATATAAAATTACAGTATATATTTACAACCATTGTAAAACATGCAAATATTGAACCATGTTACCGTTAGTGGTAAATTTAAAAATACTGTCATATAATTTAAAACAAAGTTTGTGCAAAGGTGCCTGCCATCTAGAGTATTAGTAGCAGACGTAGCCAAATATGTTAAATAGAAGTATGACAACAGGCCAGCGTCAACAAAATTTTGTGTTGTCTCCTTTGATCCTCTCCAAAATTAGTGCTTAGAAAAAGCTCTCTTTTCATTGGCCAGTGATGAGTGTCTTAGACACTCTGAGATTAGGACACCCAAACAGTTCAGAAGCCAACCAGAGGTCAAACAGGACATTATAAAAGGTGTAAAATGTACAGAAACACATATAGTCCTTTTATTAACATATCATGTGAAGATGCACCACTTATGGATAAAAAACACCTAAATAACCTGTTGTCATAGTAGCCAAAACAGACCTTTCACACATAACAAGTACACAGTATCCCTCATAGAAAGACTTACTGCTTAACAATTTTATAGTGCTTCATGAAGTGAAAACTTAACAGAAATGGCTGCTAAACCCAGTGGGTGTTTTCCTTTTACCAGCTTCATGCGAAATGATTCATTTGATTCACAGTTCGTATGATATATGATCATGTATAATACCACTCCATTAATTTTATTAATGTTGTTTACCAGGGGTTATAAAAATTGTGCTGTAGTGCTTAGAAAGTGCAAACCTCAGAAATATAACATTTTTTATCAGTGAAATGTAATGATATCAAGACTAAAACTAACTTCAGAATCTACGTTACTATTTCTACTGAAAGAATATTTAATTGCTAATATGCATCCCTTTGGCCATTAGAACATTCATTAAAATTTATTAAAATCAGAGGTCACTAATGGAGCTGGTCATTTAGTTTTATTCAATATGGCTTAAACTTTCTCAATGAATTAAAGTGTGTGTTAATATACTTTTCAGAGTTAGTGGTTCCTTACAGGGTATTAAGTGACATTTGTTGTGCTTCTTTTTCTTTGTAATTACATCACTGATGATGCACAAGGCATCTAAAAGGCCCAGAAGGGAAACTTTGTGTGGAAAAAATAACACAGCAGAAAGGACATAGCTGTGGTTCAAAATTCTAATAAAAAATCTGGGTCTTTCCAAAGCTGGGCACTTTTCATATTAAAGAAAGTTTCAAATTTTCCACCAGCAACATCAAGCAGCATGTCAGAATGAATGAAAACACACACACAAAACACACAGAAACCATCGCCTTGTTCGTATGCTGAAACTCTACCTGTCAATCAACAACAATACCTTTTTATATGGCAACCTTCAATAAAAAAAGCCTTCTTTTCTGAATTACAAATGTCAAGCTATTCGTATTCAATCGAGTTGGAAAGTGGATTTATAAGCAAGCTCAAAATTCATAGTCTTTGTATAAGATTGATGGTAACATCAGGTATGATGAAAAGAGTATCAAAACATTAGCATTAAAGCTTCTGCTTAATGAACATCCTGCAAAATAGCATCAATGCACTTAAAACAAAACAAACATTTTATCCCTTTTACAGGCAGGTAATTATCAATCTAATGGAGTTTATGTGACAGAATACAGTTTACTAGACATCACAGTCTGCCAGTTTGTAAAGGGTTTGTCTGTAAAATCCCAGCTCTAGAAAAAAAAAACTTGGCTGAATAGTGACACAGAGCGTATGTTATGAAAGTGTCACTTATGAACACATTCAGTGGTCCTGGTGAAGGCCACTGGGAGTCAAAGGGGGAGTTCATATGGAGAGCTGGCCTCTTCAGTGCACGTGGCTCACTCCCAGGAGGATGGCCCCCCCAGGTTGCTCCTATGGCAATCTCAAGCCATGAGCCGGGCTGCAGAAATACAGCATGTTTGCAGATGCAAAAACACAGAAAACCCCTGACCTCTTCCGTTTTAGAGTCCTTTCAAAAAATTGATTTGGTAAAAAATCTCAAAATGTTAAAAGAAAAGCTGCAGCGTACAAAATGAATTAAAGTCCATTAATCATCAAGAAAGCACATGACCGCACACTTGTGGGCAATGACATGCAACTAATCCCCCCAAACCATCTTCACCACAATTTCCTCACACATAATACAAACATTTCAGGCACAAACAATAATGGAGAGGTGTAACCACATAGGGGTAATAATGTAAATATACCATTTGTTGTTTGCCTTGCGATTTCATTAGGAGTGACCTGGTAACAAAAGCATCGCGAGGAGAGCCATATTTCATATTTCACCTGAACGTATACCTTATCGTACTGCAACGTAACCCACTGTGGATGAGACCATCAGCCAAAGGATTCAGAAAAATCAGATGAGATGTCGAAAAACCACCAGCAGGGGGAGACAGAGGCATTCCATGCCCAGTAAGCCAAAGAAGAGAGTTTTTTGACAGCCACACGGGATGCACACACCTACACACAGGACCCAGGTAAACGCACATCTAAACAGTCAGATGCACTTAGTACTCGGCTGCTAGAGAGAGAATTATAAAAGAGAGAGCAACATGCCGCGGCGCGTGCCAGCAGGCAATGCGCGCACGCATCGGCGCGCGCATCCGGGACTCTCCACGCCACCCAGATACGCTCGCGTATAGTATCTAAGGTATAGTTCGATCTCTTTTTTGCTTGTTTACACAGTGTTCTTTAAAAGTAAAAGGCAAGTTCGCTCAGGATACGCGAAGAACGCGAGCAGGTCACTCACTCACACGCAGAGAGAATTAAAGAGCGTGTCTGACGGGAGTGGTGCACTGAGGGTATCACAGCAGCATCTCATTGTGCATCTAAAGAAAACCAGCAACTGCACAACACAGCCTAAGCCGCGCCCCAGAAACATAACATCGTACATGGAACAGTTATCCACATCGGATTTCACAGAAATAATAAAAAGATAACAATACGATACAAAACACAGCAAACACAGCTGCTGCCATTGCAGAATGACGTCTCTCTTCTAACCACAAAATAGATCTTAGTGGCAACAAAACTCTTAAAAAATTAATTGTTCCTTCTGCTGGTGTAAAAAAACAACAATAATAACAATAACGTCAACAGGCGAAAAGAAATAAGAACACTGGTTTGAGATTGTAAAGTTTCCACAGGAAATCGATTACGGTTTCTGATTGGTCAATCTCTTTTCCCGAGAAAGTCTATTGGCCGCTAGTGACGTCACATCGGCTTGCTGTAGCCGAAGATGCCCACTGGGAAGTGCTTGACGTGGGTGGGCCACTGCGCCGCCAGCTGGAAGAACTTCACATCATTCCACTCCACACCGTCGATGGATACTGTGGGGAGAGTACACAAACCTCAGAACTTCATAGGAAGATGAAAAGACCTACTGGGTCAGCAGTATTAAATCAGGACAATATACTTTGATTTTAGATAGGGAACTACTGAACATATTACTGAGAGAGAAACTGTTGAGGGACAAAACTGCCGTTTGCGGTTATACTTTCTTACGCCACCAGGTGGCGATCGTTCATTACATGAATTACAATTAGGCGAGCGTTCTGGTTTTACTCACATTAACAGTGTTGGGGAAGTTACTCACAATAGTAATCCATTACAAATGAGTTCAGGTCCAGAAAGTACAAATCCAGAGCAAGGTTTTGTTTCAACCAGCCAGTTGTGTACTCTGTGACTGTAGCTCTATGTTTTCAACCTTAGTCTTAATTATGCCCCCAAACCCCAAACAGACGGCAGCCCAATTTCAAGCCCAATGGACCTGTGCAACCTGCAAGATACATTTTCCTTCTCAGGGGACATGAGTGCACAGTTTACACAAGTGCACCTGGTGAGGAAAAAAGGTGTATGCTGACAGCTATTGACGTAAGGCTATTTATTACTAGCAGGTTAAGAAGGTAAGTCCTGTTCAGGTTAGCAGGGGAGTAGTAAACAACATTATGAAGTCTGTGATACTGATACTGATGAGAGGCTTCAGCGCTGCCTATAAGCTACTTTTGGTTAGCTAAACAAATACTGTACCACAGTCCTGCAGTGGTTTGTGTAATACCGCTGTTTTATTGCAGGAACTCAGAGCATTCACAGCAGCGTGCTGTCATACACAGTAACTTAAAGTGCACACTCACACAAACCCATATATGACAAATACCTAATCGATACTGAAGGAAAAAAAACAAAACTTAAAGCTGAAGTCCAAATTCATATACATTTCATAGCTTCTTTAGCTTGCAGTCTGCAGTTCTTGATAAAAAAATGCATGTTGAAACTAGTATTGTAAAATTATTTGTTGACTGAGGTGCAAATTAATTACAATCTTCTCATTATGATGCAAAAAACTAAGTTAAGGTGACTATGCTAGCGTTGTGCCTAGGCTGAAGAGGGAGTATTGCAATGGTGTGGCAAAGCAGAGTCAGTAACAGCTGATTATGATCACTATGCCCCCAATGAAGGAGAATCACCACAAACACGTGGGTAATACATTGTGCTATGATGTCACTAGGCAATAGGAATCTTCCAGTTCTATTATAATTTTATGGGACCACAATCATAAATGCAGTCCGTTGTTGACCGAAATGTCATTATGCGGTGCATGACTGTAGAGTTACTGGTCCTGTGTGAGTCTCCACAATGCCTCACTGTAAACCAGCCAATCAGAGTAGAGCTCATCAACATATTAATGAGTACATCAAAAAGGAAAAAACAGCTTGCTTCTTTCTATAGAAGCAAATACCAGGGGTGTGAATGTGCCTGTAAAACCGTTTCTAGGCATTTGCATATCAGTCACCGTAAGTGATTACATTTTAAAATGGGGCTTGTTTCGGTCCAGCTGTCTGGGTGTCAGCTGTGGGTTTGTCAGAATTCGGTCTGCAGTCTACAGTGCAGGGCACTCACCTCTCAGCATGGTGTGCTGGTGTTTGGCAGTGCAGATTAATCTGCTGATCCCATCAATCACCTGGCTTTTGGAGTCCAGCTCTTTTTCCTTGGGTTTCTTACTAAGGAATATCACTGTTGAACATAAAACAAGAAGGCACCACTATAACACGGGAGTAAGAAGCTCGGAAGTTATGACTCCCCTGTTACTAATAATTACACTTTGGATAGCTCAAATTTGTCAGCATATGTATCCATGTTAGCCTGTTGGCTAGCTGTGCTGTTCTATAATTAGGGTGACTATTTAACCCATGTCAGGGAGGACACTTTGAGCTACTTCAGGTTTTGCAAACTACTTAAAAACTGAAAGACTCCTCTGCTTGGCTAAACAGTCCAATTCTTCATTTGACTGGTTTGTGTCCTTTTTTGAATGACTGCTGTTTCACATTAACATTAGTGATATGTGCGTGATTATAGGAGACCAACCAATCAACACGCAGCAAGAACTCAGTGCTTAAGTGAAATCTGCGTCTTTTTCATTGAAATGGTAGTTTACAGATCCTGTCTTAGCTCAAACTGTCCTCCCTGACATGGGTATTTGGTCACCCTATTTTAATCCATTTGCTATTGTTATGATCAGTGGGGTGAATAGGACTGTCAGTGCTAGAATGTGCTGATGCATATTTACATTTATATTTCATTCTCGACACACCCTCTAATCTGCATTGAGGAAACGCAGAGCGTCTGATACTGGGAAACTCAGCAAAAACGCACAGGTACAGAGCGGGGGCTCACCTTTCTTGTTTTTCTCCTTCATGACCACTGTCATGGACATGCAGGGTGGGGGCGTGAGCTCGCCCCCGCTGGGCAGGCGGCTGACCTGCAGAGAGCGGAAGTTGCTCTTCAGGGTATTCTTGACGCCCACGTCCTTCTTCTCCCCCTCTCGTTTTTTCTCCTGACCTTGCCAGGTCCAGTAGTCCACCTGCAGGCCCATGACCTCGCCACCTGAGCCTGGAGATCTGCCACACACACACACACACACACCCATCTGCATTCATATCTTTGTTGTGGGGACTGTAACATTGATAATTCTACAGGCATAACCCTAACCCAACTATGACACCATTAACCCCTATCCAGCCATAGCCTCAACCATAAGTAACCAAACAAAATATAAGACTTTTGGCAATTTTACTTTTTTGATTGCATTCTCATATTGCCCAGGGGGGTTGGGCAGCCAGTTGACCTTGGACCCCCAGAGGTTTTTTTTCTCCCTGCTTGGGAGTTTTTGGTT
>JAODKM010000040.1:13443675-13465239 GCA_026780845.1 Petrocephalus sullivani | reverse complement strand
GGGGGAGGGGGGGGGGGGGGTTGTAGGCATGGAAACCCTGCAGGCTGGAGGTAAAGTGCAGGGTTACACAGATGTTCATTTGACCTGGGAGATGCAATGCTCTGGAGACAGAGGCATGTCCATCTGTAACGATGGCTGGCTGGTATGGGGGTGGGCTGAGAGGCGCAGTGACATGGTTGGTGAAACGGCTCTTACACAGCAGAGGTTGTAAGGCATGTAATGTTCATGGGAGTGGAAACTGCAGATGGAGCAGAGCCCCCTACAGAATACCAAGCTCCATTATGATCGGCCACCCTGATCAGTAATGTTCCTGACCTTCCCAAGCACCAAATTATCAGGCCAGAGAGACTCACTGGTCCTGTATGGTGGGATGTGAACCTCTCCCCTAACGTTCAGCTCATACTAACCGATATCTGCTGTACTGGCATCCCACAAGTCGACAGTAGGGCACAGTGGCCTGTGTGGCTAATGCAGGGAGTTTGGAGGAGCGATACTCCAGCCCTACCAGCGAGGCTCTTCAAATTTAGGACCTGAGTGTATCTGCTGGGTGGGGAACAATGGTACGATATGGTCCAGATAGGAGGATTATGTGACAAAGGTCACCCCTCAGGTCTCATTCATTAAAAATGCAAAGTCCTCAAACGGTGCAGCGAATTGCAACCTTTCTGTGTACTCAAGAGAGTGTCAGGCAGTCCTGGCCCCCAGGAGAAGGGGCACATTTGCTTTTTTCTAAATTAAACTAATTAAAAATATAGCAAGACAGAGGTTCGCAGCTAGCTAGTTGGTTAGTAGAACATGCTGCTTCAACATCTCCTAATGAAGGATTGCATCTATTTAATATTTAGTGTAGTGAGTGTTTGTGACCAATAGTGGGCCACACGCAGGTGAGTAGTTTGAACAGGCGTACACACACTGCCACTACCCACTCCCTTCCTGCCCACAGCGGCCAGCTCTAACCCTAACCCTAACCCTACCGCTTTGTCTACATATGCACATAACCCCTGTGTTACCTTACGCCCTCTGTAAGTGTAACGACAGTCCCGCTACACAGGGTCTTTAGAGGCCTCTTATAGGTGGATCCTGGCCAGTCTCACATACACAGATGCTGAAATTGGCCAATTACAGCCGCAGAAAAGCTGACAGTAGCTAAGCTCTGGAGTGCCAGCTCTCTCATGCCTTGGTGTCTAATGTTGATTTGGCCTCTTGTATTCATAACAGCTCAGTCATGATGCTACCTTTATGTCTCCATAAAAAGTACTAAATCATTATCAGCCTTTTCCCATTGGTGGTCAAGTAATCACCCATGTTCACCCCCAATGTCAGATTCTCTTTGAAGCTTTGAGACTGAAATCAAAAGGGGAAGGTATGAAAAGCACATCTGATTATGGGAATGCATTGTCATTGTTTAAGGCTGTTAAACATGCTGGATCATTCATGGCATTGGTCACAATATAAACGGTTAAAAATAAAACAGGCAAAAGGGGTCATTGTTAGGCTTTGATTAGGCATTTCCACACAGAACGAAAAGACAAACAAGCATGGTTAAGATCAAAAACACAACGGAGTCTCAGGAACGAAGGCCAGGGCCGACATGGGCGAGAGAGTGAGGTTACGTGGACGGGAGATCAGACACGAAGCTTGACAAACCGGCAAGGAGGAAGAAGGGGGAGTAAAATCATAAAACTGGATACCTTATGTAAAAATCAAAATACAAACTTCTCTTCCTTGAATGCAAAAAAAAAAAAATCAAAGAAAAACAAAATGTTACACGTCACGCTCACTGGATGCCTGCAGTTCAGTAAAACAGTAAAAACGAACCAAACCTCCAACTAAAAGACACAGACTGGAAAACTCACCCGACAGAAATACGACTGGGACACACTTTATATTTAATGACGGACTCGGAAATTCTCAGAGGGACTCTGAGCAAAATGACTGCAGCTAAATAATAAACATGCCCTGATTCTTCATTAACAGGATGCCTTGAACTGGAATGACCCACAGATCGAAAATAACAGGTGTGACAGTCACTAATGACAGCGTGCACAGCAAGGCTGGGACAGTCACAATGCTAGAGTAACAGCACGGACACCGGGGGGCTGGATTCTCTCCTGGGATGTGGGTGCTCGCTCCAGAAGATGGAGGCGTTGGATGCGAAGTGGTTAGTTGCCTTTATGCCCAAATGAGCTGTCCTGCCACATCCCTGCCTAGATCCACACATGGAGACGCAGAGGCGGCCACCTTTACCTTTTCTGCTTGTAGGTGAGCATGGCTTCTGAGATGGGGAACTGATGGGACAGGTTGGCCCCAGCCAGGTACTGTGTCACTCGGCCTGCCACGTCGATACTGTCTGCGCAGACAGAGAGGAAAATCCAGTGACTCCTGGGGGGCACTGACCAAGCTCTGTCCTAATCTATGATCCAATCTCACACACTTTCACTTTTATCATCGTCCACAGGAATAGCCGGGCCGAGGCTCGAGTGAACATATCGGCTGCTTAGTGCCTAGTGCCCCCCCCCCCCCCCCCTCCGCCCCCGATCAGCCCATCAGAATGGGAAGGGAGATGATAAATGACAACTAGCTTTATCAAATTTTGCTTCGGGGCCCCAAAGATGATTGAGTCAGCCCCATCTGCTGGCCTTCCAGTGCCAATGACAGTGAATCAGGGTTCCCACAAGTCTACAAACACACCTACTAAACCTGGTAATTAGCTGATTCAGGTGTGTATGAGCAGGGAACTGCACACTGAGTCGGAATCTGGCCCTCCAGGAAAGGAACTGGGGAATTCTGCAGTAAATCCTATAGCCACTTTACCATGACTTTATTTACATTATTTATTTGCGGTGGCCATATAATAATGCAGAATGATTGCATTTGTCAGAATATGTTCAAATGGCATAAAATGAGGCTTAAAATGTTAAAAAATAAATGGCATACAAACAATGAGCCTCCTAGTTCTACAATGGAGCATATCAGAAGGGTGCCCGCAGGCGTCTGATTGGTCATTAGGAGAGACTGCAGATGCACCCAGGACCGGAAAGGTGGTCCTCCAGTCGCTTGGCTGGTGTGAACACCGTGCCGTACCTGAGAGTGGCGGCTCCGTGCGGCCAAACAGCTCCCTCCAGGCCGTGTCCATGAAGATGCTGTTGAACCTGCTGTCGAAGGACGCCATGTATTTTGCCAGCGGGTGAGAACCTGAGGAGAATCAGCACAACATCAGGGCAATGTCACCTTTTTATGACTCTCTAATTGGATTGTAAGCCAAAGATGCTGACAGCTTCTGGCTACATATGTGATGAGAACCTGGGACATCTAACCCAGCTACATATGAGATGAGAACCTGGGACATCTAACCTAGCAGCACCGACAAACAACCCAACGATCTCAAATGATTTTTGTTGATATGTACTTTCACCTATGTCACCTCAACTTTTTGTGTGTGTATATATATATATATATATATATATACACACAGTACCAGTCAAAAGTTGGCAGAGCCAAGCCACCTACAAAGGAGAGAGATGATGTCACATCACCTGACTTGGGTTTGGAGTTTGAGCAGAGAGCTAAGGAAAAGCGGCCAATGAGAGCTCGGCATGTATGTGGGATCTCCTTCAGGACAGCTGGAAAAGCATCGCAGCAGTCCACCTCATGGAACTGGTGTGTAGGAAACAGTAGGCTCAGCCAGGCCCTGGAGAAACTGGGGTTTTGGGCCGGGGTTAATCACTGAGATTTGAACCAGGGATTTTATAGTTTTGATGTCTTTATACTTATTCTGAAATGTAGAGAAGAGTACTAAGAAGCCTTTCTGTGGGTCGGTGTATTCAGACTTTTGACTGGTACTGGAAATGCAGTTGTTATGAATTATCATGTGGTCCAAAAGAAAGATTTGCAGTATGCTTGGCAGAGGTAGAACAATGCATCGGCTAATCTCCAAGCCTACCAATGGGGATGACCAGGAAGCGGATGTAGGTCAGCCAATCGGGCGTCTTGTTGGCCAGCTGCTCCACGAAGAACCTCAGGATGGTGCTGAGGTAGCTCTGGTCCCCTGCCATGGCCACCTTGATGGTGGGCGGGGTCTGGGCGTTGCAGTTGCAGCTGATGAGAAGAGGTGACCGCAAAAGGTGACGGGGGGGGGGGGGGGGATGATTCAGGCATTCTGATTATAAACTGCTCACGGGGGGCGCTGTGAGGCAGCAGTATTCAGGCCAGATAGGCTAAAATAGCGGAGGCGCACCTGAGAAGGAAAGCAAGCCTACCAATGGAAGCCGTCCCTCTGTGTCAAAAACCGCAATGTTCAGAAGCAGCAAAGTGACTCATTACGAAAACAACAGCTCCGGCAAGAACCAACATCTGCAAACTACACTTCTGTAGAGCACTCAAAAAAAGTTGTTAATCCTACAATTTTATTCGAAACACACGCACCAGTGGCATGATTCTGAACTTGTGGCAGCTCTGGATATGATACGTTTGCTTCAGCGTGCTTTTGTTTATTCGTGTTAATGACGTTATGTGCCACTAACATCAACAGTTATAAACTACAGAGCCACTTCACTGGTACCATAGTGTAGACGAAAGAGAACAAAGTAATTATATATTAAAATAAGCCAATTGTTCTGTTAACTGCTTTGGGCTATTAAGGCAGTTTTCCTATCCAAAAAGAAAAATCCATTCATTCTCATTTTAACTGTGCTTCCAGTAAAGATTCAGGGGGGAGCATTGGAGACTATTCATGGAAACAGGGCCGGGGTACATCCAGGATGGGATGCCAGTCCATCGCGCGCACACACACACAAACGCACACACTTGCCTTCACACACACACTTTGAGAAATTTAGGAATCCTAATTTGCCTAATGGTGTGTCTTTGGACTGTGGCAGGAATTAGGATGAAATAAGAATAAATAAGAAAAGGATAAAATGTAGAATAAAGCTACACAATATAGGAAGACCCTGAAAATTCCACATTCACTGAGAAGGGTTTGAATCCCGAACCACGGTGGTTCCACCCAAAATATATATTATTGGCCAAGGTTAAATCACATCCAAAATCTAATTGCCAGTTGAAGCATCCAACACATTAAGATCCTGCTGGAAAAAAACAGCAAAACTGAACTAGGCCAAGACCATGACAGAACAGCGCTCTATTCCAAAAGCGGATCAGAGCCCATAAAAGCAGGGCACTGGTTTCTGGCAGGCCTGGCCCGTGCTATAGGTAATCCAGGCCACATGTCACTGTGGTACACTGCACCCAGTTCTACAATCCTGCTGGCAGATGGGATCTTAGGACCCAATAGATGAAACCTGGCCGTGATCTCGGTACGGCGGCAAGCTGGACTCACAATCTCTGAATGCGAGTGACGATGGTGTTGAAGGCGGCCTGCACGTCGGCAGCCGAGCAGGTGGACACGATGGGTTGGTTCTGCTCATGGAGGATCTCTGCCAGGTACTGGAGCAACGGCAGCGAGAGAGACAGACATGGCTGAGAGTCAGCGTGTGACTAAGCCGGGCAGAGGAGAGCCACTCCAGACGAGACAAGCATTTCGCTATGATCTCCGTTGTCTAGATGGAGAGAAGCATACTCTAATGATGATGATTTTGGATATCCCGTCGTGCTCTCCTCTGAGACAGAGATGACAAAACCTGCTTTTTAATCTAGCACCCCCAAAAGTAATTTTTTACGGTAATTGCCTAGAAATAACCCAACTATAATATAAATACTCTGCTGGCTATGGGATTTGAACCAGTGACATCCCGGATATGGGCTTGTAACCCATTAGGGTTAGATTAGATGCATACACCAGCATGGTGTCACTCAAACAAGCATGCAAAACATGAACATGACATAAGGTGGCAATCCACCTCAAACTTACTCAATCCTCCTAATAACAACATATCTTCTCCAGCAAGTAAATTTTCACTTTATTGTTTCAATTATGTAATGTGTTCTTTAGTACGAATTACAAAAATATTTTGGTAATGTTTGGTAAAACATTTTTACCGTAAGGTGTCTCCAATGGTATAGGAAGGTAAATCTGACTTGCGTAAAATTTGGCCAATGTGGAACAGATTCGATATGTCACTGGAGAACTGTCAGCATGCATAAACAGCCCAAAATGTGACTGAATTTCATCTTCCACTCATGTACTTCAGCTGTAGTCAGCTGGGAGGAAACCACAGCCCCCTTCAATGATGTATGCAACATGTATCCTGTCTGGGGTGGCTCTCCACCTGCCCCTGTCATTCAAGGCGCCCCTGGAGCTCTGCTGTGCCCCCCCCCGAGCAGGTGCAGAGCCTAGTGCCACCTGCTGCCAGCCCCTGTCTCGCCTGCCGCTCCTCCAGGGCGGGCTCACCTGGCCCTGCCAATCCGTGGTGTTGATAAGGATGATGCTCTCCGGCAGCTGCTCGTCAGAGATCAGGATCTGGTTCAGCTGGTCGTACACGGACTTCCTGGGGATCTGGGAGAAGGAGCAGGAGGGTGAGCTCTAAGCACATGCTGACTCGTCCTCATTACTGCTACCCACCTAATAATCAACTAATTCTAATTTGGTTCCATCAGACCATTTTTTCCATTAAGTTTTTTACTTTCTTATTAGAAAAATAATATATTTGAAATTTTTTAGCCTTAAGCAAATGCAATCTTCTGAGTTTCATTACCATTGACCTCCTAGTAGAATGATGAAGCCCATCAATAAGTGGCTTTAGTCTAAATATGATACAAAAATCAAAGGTCCATTCTATCCTGCTGGGGTCCGTTCTCCACCTATAAACAGCAACTAAGATCAAAGCCTTTCTTTCCGGTTCCAGAACCATCAGCTAGACAGGGAACAGTCGCACATGGCTTTCAGAGCAGCTTGGCGCTAGGGTGTTGAGCCTCGTTAAGCAGGCAGGAGGCACCCTAGTGCGGGAGACATTGGCACGTGTGAGAGGACCTGGGCTGTGAGCCGCGAGTCGGGAGAGGTCTCGCTGTCGATGCTACTGGTGCGGTCACTCTGGGCCTTGGAGTTCTGCCGGTCCTTCATCGAGGTGCTCCGGGGGCGTCTCTGAAGCTTGGTCTCTGCTTTGCTGGGGACAGAGAGACAGGTGTGATTTTCCCTGCGGACTCCCCGATGGCAGCAGGGCCCTCTCAGCCCCGGAAGGATTACACCGCGCTTTCGTCCGACAGGCCCCCAGCCATGAGGTTGGTGCCGTCACGAGCAGCCGCATCATCAGCTCCATGGAGAACCGCTTTCTGGGACCACAGTAAAAATAAAAGCCAAGCCGAGTTCTGTGACTGAGCTACGGACACAGCTGCACCGCTGAGTGCGGAACCTCAAGGCTTTTTCGTATGTGAATGCAGAAGGAAAGCAGAGGATCTGGAGCGGCCTGTGCACAGCTGAGTCCGGAACCTCAGGGCTTTTTCGTATGTGAATGCAGAAGGAAAGCAGAGGATCTGGAGCGGCCTGTGCACAGCTGAGTGCGGAAAAAAAAATAAACAAAATCCAGCAAACTGCAGCATTAAATTGAAATTGCTTGTCTAAATCGTTCCCACCTGTTACACAAAAATTATACGTCTAAAGGGCATAATTTGGATTTCACTCGAAAGGAAAACAATCGTCGTTAACAGCAGCTATCAGATATAAAAGCAACAACCGCTGTTTCATTTTTTTTTTTGCAAAATAAAAAACAGCAGATTAAATTAAAAGTAACAGAAATTAAAACTGTGCCAAACACCGTTCCAAACAAAGCATGCCACTGCCAATAATATTTAGGATGGATGTTCAGCTGGTTGTAACCAAAGTTTTTAACCCATTTATTTTTATGGATCTTAATAGATCCACAGTCAGTAACAGCAATACTTTAAGACTGCAGCTGGACAAAATAATCAGCGTTCATTAGCGGCAGTCTGCGTCACCCCATGTGAAGGTACCTGGGCGACATGTGTGTCTGTGACTCGGCCTTGCAGAGCTTCCCCCCCCCAGAAAGTGGGGGCTTCTCAGAGACGTCCCGGCTGCCACCTGTGTCCCCTGCCCCTGATCCCATGTCCTCGATCTCCACCTCCTGCAGGCAGTGGGGAAAAAAGCAACATTATTCAATAATACTTGGCCTTCGACACCGGGCCTGTTGGGGTTTCAGAAGGCAAGAAACATAATGCAATAGGCTGGTGTGGCGAGGGGTCTGAGAAGAGGCGAACTGGGCCCTTCACATCACCCAGGACACTCACCCCAGGCCCAGCTTCAATAGCAGCATCGTCCTGATACCTGGACCCAGGGACCTTGCTCAGCTCCGCAGATATGAAGTCTCGGCCCTGTAGAAGAGTACATATTTAACAATTACAACTCGATCCTACAGGGGGCACTGCTGAGAACTTGGAAGCTCTGTAGCGTTCCAACTTTTGTAGCTGTCATGAAGGCTGACATTGGGAACCCAAGCTGACATATCACTTATGTTGACTGTTATAGGTTTATGCTGACACAATTTCCATTCAAGTGACATAAAAGGTTATAAGAACTTTAGTGTGACAGAGTGACATGAAGTAACATAATTTGTCACACAATGCCAGCTGTAAAACAGTAGGTGGATACGAAAACAGAGGGTTACATGGCCACAATGAACAACAGCATAGCCTCATACCTCCACAGGTGGTGGTTTGTATCTCATCTCTGGTTCTGCCTGTGCAGAGCTTACATGTCCTTCCTGTGTCTGTGGTGGTTTGTATCTCATCTCTGGTTCTGTGTATGCAGAGCTTACATGTCCTTCCTGTGTCTGTGGTGGTTTGTATCTCATCTCTGGTTCTGCCTGTGCAGCAGAGCTTACATGTCCTTCCTGTGTCTGTGGTGGTTTGTATCTCATCTCTGGTTCTGTGTGTGCAGAGCTTACATGTCCTTCCTGTGTCTGTGGTGGCTTGTATCTCATCTCTGGTTCTGTGTGTGCAGAGCTTACATGTCCTTCCTGTGTCTGTGGTGGTTTGTATCTCATCCCTGGTTCTGTGTGTGCAGAGCTTACGTGTCCTTCCTGTGTCTGTGGTGGTTTGTATCTCATCCCTGGTTCTGTGTGTGCAGAGCTTACATGTCCTTCCTGTGTCTGTGGTGGTTTGTATCTCATCCCTGGTTCTGTGTGTGCAGAGCTTACGTGTCCTTCCTGTGTCTGTGGTGGTTTGTATCTCATCCCTGGTTCTGTGTGTGCAGAGCTTACATGTCCTTCCTGTGTCTGTGGTGGTTTGTATCTCATCTCTGGTTCTGTGACTGCAGAGCTTACATGTCCTTCCTGTGTCTGTGGTGGTTTGTATCTCATCTCTGGTTCTGCCTGTGCAGCAGAGCTTACATGTCCTTCCTGTGTCTGTGGTGGTTTGTATCTCATCTCTGGTTCTGTGTGTGCAGAGCTTACATGTTCTTCCTGTGTCTGTGGTGGTTGAAGTTAAGTTGGCTGTCATGAAGGGCTTCTGTTGGTGTCATGTAGCCTTTTGAAGGCACCCTTAACCTGTTTAATCCCACAGACATCAATTGCTGCTAACGTATCGAACATGAAATGAAAAAAATCATACATATTATATGCTAGAGAGGTCTAAGGAGTTAAATGCATGTACTTATATTGTGGGGGAAAATTTTGGAATTAAACAGGTTAAGTAAACTCTTACTTAATTTTTTTAAATGGAATTAATGGTGGGGGGGGGGGGGCTGTTGGGGGAAGTGTAGCCTCTGAGGTCCAGTGGCATGGAAAGTTCCATGAGTTCCTAGAAATATCACCTGTGTTTTCCTGAACAATCTGCAAACTGTTAAACTGTTAAGGTAAAATTTCATTGCCCTTATTATATGAGTAAATTGTACTGTGACCCTGTACTGGATAAGTGGTGATGGCAGATGGATGGATGGATGTGACTAAGCTGTGTTTACATGTGCCTGTGAGAACTGACTGGTGGCCCATCCAGTTTATGTCCTATTGCATTCTGGGATTCCTTCCAGGATAGCTGATGCTTGGTTATATAACTAATATAACATATGGATCCGGATCTGCAGGCTGTGCACCTGCACAAACTGGGTCAGACGGTACGGCAGCAAGATTGGAACACCAGACGCTAAACAGGTACTGACCCAACACTGACCCCTTAATTGTCAGTTATGGCTGTTACAGAGCCAAACATGGACCCCCGCCAGTATCTGTAGGTCCAACTGCAATCAGGAAAACAGGGCGTCAACACTCTGATGCCCTAGGAGCATGCTGGTGGCTGCTCAGCCAATGGCTGATTGCAGGTCTGAATGTGGGGGGGGGAGACTCACAGCGCAGCTGGCATCTCTGTGTTGGCTCTTCTGGCTGTGCAGGCTTCCAATCTCCGTCTGCGAGCTCGAGTGGGACATTCCTTCGAAAAAGGGCCTAGAAAAGACAAACCGAGTGCGCAGGATGGTTGGGCACACAGGAGCTCCGCCCATCAACATGTACCGTGTGTCCACAAGGGGGCCAAACAAAGAAGCAAAAGAAGATGTCAAAATGCCAGGTGAGTGGCTAATCGTGCCAAGGGCGCCTGGACTAACCGTCCACTCGCAGTCAGGCAGCCAGCACACGGCATGCTCATTGGCTAGTCTGATAGCCAATTAATGCTAAAGCTCCTATCAATGACTCAGAATCAATGACCTTGAACATATTTCACACCCAACATGAAATGATATTCAGAAATGAATGACGGAATAGAATTTGACATCACAATGAAAGACTCTTAAATCCAAGAATTCTTAAATTCTTAAATTACAAGTGATCAGTTTTGGTCATTTTCTTACTACTGGAAGAGCACCTTGCTTTTGATAAAATGTCACTGCTTCCAAAGAGTGTAGAGATCATTTACTACATGAATTCATATTTTCACCATTTTTAGTGCTACTTCCTTAATTTTTATAAATATTTTATTAGTATTTGAGAGAGATTAAAGTATGTTTATGGAAAACTTCACAAATTTATGGACATTCATTTAAATGGAGTGCAAAATGACAGACGAGCAAATATCTGCAGGTGACAGTGGAATTGGGAAACAGAGATTTTCTGTGGAGTCTGAACCATACCTGAGTTTGGGTTTGGGTGTGCTGAGAACACTCTCATTGTCCTCCATCTCAGGTCCACTGTCACTCTGGTTGTACACCTCCAGGCTGTCATAGAGAAGGTCCAAATCCTCCTCTACCTCTTGTGTCTGGTCCACTGGGTCTGAGTCTAGAACCTAAATTAACACAAATAATTTGATAAACAAATAAAAGCTAAGACTTTCAGTTTTGATTCAAACTAAAATAAATGATGCAAATATTCAGATAATACAACAAGAGTTGTGTCAGTCATTGTGATATATTTTTCAAATATACGCCCACCTTAATTCGTAAAAACCAAAGAAAGAAGGGAACCAAAAAGATCTGATATGCACCAGCAGCAGAGCAGAACAGCTTGCTTTTACGATGTAGTTAATTAAGGGATTAACGCGTAAGACTTAAACCTGGCATATATAAGGCGCATAAAAACCCAGATTGCTTTCCGGGAAGCATGCTTATAATCAGCAAACTGCCTGGCCGCAAGAAGGGTTATTTTAACTTCTTAATTGCTAGATTAAAGAGTCACAAATGCCAAACGACATTCATGGTTACATATAAGATCTATGGACGATGACAGTAAGGTGATGACAGGAGGAGAAAGTCTTTATAGCGCAGACGGCCAAACTGTACAATCCTGTCTGTGTCAAACAGCAGTTTGGAAACAGAGGCAAACCACTGCAGATGAAAATGGGAGAGGTGCGTATCTCCCACTCCGGCTGCAATTTTATGCTGCAGCATCTGTCAACTTTCACCCAATCAGGGGCCTCAAGCTTTCTGCAAAAAAGGCCCCATAAGAAGGTGAATTTTGGTTGGCTCTCCAAGTTTTTCCCAGCTTACTTGGTCCAATCACTAATTAATATTCCCTAAACCAATGCTATTTTCCAAAATAGCTCCAGTTACATCCAAATGCAGTAAATAGGTAACCCTTTGAAATAAAAACCAACAAATACAAGATATTAAATGTGAAGAATTCCAACATGAATGCAAGTACCTGTGAAGTGATGTTGTGACCCCCAGCGAATGCAAACCAGTTGCTTACAATCACCCTCAAGCATCTGAGTTGCCCCTCAGTGGGAGAGTCATCACCTAGAGGTTGGGCAGCCAGTTGCCTTCGAGCCCCAGAGGGTTTTTCACCCTACTTGGGAATTTTTGGTTCCTCTCTTCCATTGCGCTCTAACTTTTCTTCCGTGTCTTTACTCTGTCTGTACCTACTGTATGTATGTGCCCATTGGCAACCAGAGACAAGTTCCATGTATATGTATATGTGTAACTTGGCCGAATAAACCCAATTCTGATTCTGAGAGGTGATGCTGGGCCCCCCCCCCCCCACCCCAGTCTGTGAGACTGAATGAATGTCGTCTCCTAGCTGGAGACATAAAACAGGTCGTAGCATTCTGACATGTGACATCACAAGTCTGACATGTGACATCACAAGTCTGACAAGTGACATCGCAGAACTGCACCACTGGTCTGAATACCCATGAGCAGGGAATCCTGGGGGGAGCCAGTTGAAAATGAGAATGAAATGAAACTGAATCACACAGGAGACACAGGCGTTGAGGACACGCACTCCTCTGCGACTCACCCATCTAGACCCTGCGAATACGAGCAGGCTGAAATGAAATGGTGTGATTTTCATGAAAAATACATTTCCTATTCAGGTTTGTGACACTTGACAGCAAGTGACTGCCTTCAATCATGTTTACTGTAATGGGCCATCTAGACTACGAACAAAACAATTTATTATTATACATCACTGTGCTAGGCCCTGCCTAGGTAGTGCCTTTCTGCCTAGATTTACCATGTATGTGTCAATTATGCTTGTAATGTGGCATTTTCGGTGTGATATCCATCTCCAGGTGGTTTTCAGCTAAAATACCCAGCTTGTTATAATATCCTGCAGGCATATATTACACTTGAATACATTCATAATTCTTAAACATAATTAAGATAAGCAGCATATTAAGAATCAGCTTTAATACTTTATGAGAATTCATTGCATATTTAATAGCCTAACTGATTAACAGACTCATCTAATGTGATCTAAGGTTGACAGACAGATAATACAATATTGTTCCAGCCTGTCGATTTCTTGTCTTGAGATGTTTGCACGCGTGTAACGACTGAGCTTTGAGATCTACGGAGGCATTTCAAAACATGACATAACAACTCAAGCTTCTTCTACAGGAAAACTCGCACACATGATGGTCACCGGGGCAACCTGGGTTATTTCCACTGACGCTTGAAACTTCCTCAGTCATGTTTTAACAATACCACCGATAAATCATTATGTGTCACATGAAAGTAATTGTACTGGATGGAAAACTTTAAGGGAATTTCACTGCCAAAAAAAAAAACAAAACATGATAGCATTTGTCAATTCACTGATTACTTATGAAGGAAAAAAGGGAAACCAGTTCCATTACATACGCCCAACTGTTGCTTTTAAAGTGTAACCAGGTTTGATGCCTCTTTCTTTATGTCCAGCCACAAGGCAGAACACTGCAGTGATTATATTTTCAGCTCTCTGAAAATCTTGAAAGGAAAACCACAAAAACACGGCACTAGCCTCTGCCAACCGGCACCCAAAAAAACATTCCCTTATTGTCCAGGATGTTCTTTAATTCCCACAATAAATTTAAATCTTTTAAAATAAACTGCTCCTGATTAAATCAATCGATGAGGCGCCCTGATGTGTTGGCTCTGTGGGAGAACGCCCGGCTCGGAAATACTCGTCTCTGGGGGAGAGAGAGAGAGAGTGAGAGGCTTCCTGGAAACCACCCTGGTGACCGTCCTGTCCAAACAGACACCCTGCTGGATGTGTTTAGAGTGCAGCTTGGGGCACCAGAAACGGATGGCAGCTAAGCAGGGTGGGAGATGGAGGCCCAGTGGCTGGGGGGCACAGAACACCAGAGGCAGGGCCCAATCCAGGCACAGGCAAACTTGGTAGCAGGATACACCAGGGGGCCCAAATATTTATATATATTTAAACAGTCTACAGCAGGGGTGGCCAATCTTATCAGCAAAAGGCCGGTGTGTGTGCAGGTTTTCGGGATAACCTTCAGGTCCGCTGTTCAGACCTAGGTGTGAGTACTCTGCGGCCTATCAGTCCCCTAATTAGTAACCTAATTAGAGAGTTACAGCAAAAACCCGCATACACAGTGGCACTTTCTGGATAAGACTGGCCACCCCTAGCATACATAAATGGTTAGACTTCTTCAATCTGGCCAAATGATCAGCAGATTTCACCATCCGGCCCCCGTCCCACCCCATGCAGATCAACACGATGTTATGCCCCTCCCATCTACCTCAATACCATGATGCTGATTTGTGAATCAGTGACATTGCATCATTTAAAAATTCTCTCTCCTTTCTCTTTTGGCTCACAAAACAGCTTGGGGGGGGGCAGTCTGACATGATATTAATCCGTCCCAACCAGCTAGAAGCCCAGCCCTAATAACAAAAATACCCGAGATGCCCGAAACTAAATCAGCACTAATTTATCTGCTGCACTTTCCTTAGAGGGCCTGCCATCGAGGGCTATTTACAGCGCTTACCAGTTCACACTTCCTACAGCTGACTGAGAAAGCTCAGATCCACATGCCCAAGGGCATAACAAGCATGGCTCTGCTACCAGTCCATGTCTGCCTATATATAGGCCTATTTCCTGACCTATATATCATTACAGAGAGGCGTTGGGGTGGGGTGCACTGAGCCGCGACCTGCCATATCCTGTCCCGCCAGCTTCGCCGAGTCCTAATGCAATTACAGCTCAGGACAACAACCTCCGTTACCGCAGGTGGCCACTGCAAACGTGGCCACTTAACGAACTCACGCCTTATTAGATTACCGGGCACATGTGATTCGGGTCATTCCGGACATGCTAACCTCACATTCATCTTCAAACGCGGTTGAAAAAACCACAGGTCAGATTGTCCTGGCTGGTCCGCGGCATGAGCTTAACAGGACAACGCTGTTAGAGCATTTACGGCTGCGATGATATATATTTTTTATAACCCCACATATATTAGACGATGCCCCAGAAAGCTGCTTGGAGAATCGCTCACCAGGGACTCAAAGTGCCTGCGGCAATTTAATAAAGGCTGTATTTCACAGTTGGCTGACCATGAGCCGCGGATGCGAAAACCAAAATGCACAGCTGAGGAGGTTAATGTTTCCCAGGCAGCCCCCCGCCCCCCCCACCCCTGTGCTGCCTGTACTGGCCAGAGCAGGTTCAGGAGACACCGCTGTGGTGCCATATGACAGCTTTCTCCAGGACCTATATTAAGTCACAAAGAACCTATTTTCACTCATTCCACATTATTGTCCAATCAGATTTATTCAGACTAAGCCTGACCCATTAGTGACAGGATGTTCGTACAAATGCACTACGTGATATTTGATATTTTGATGACAATGAATAAAAAAACACCTGCATAGAAATCATCTTTGTTTTATGTTTCACACAGGAGTACAGATGGATAAAAAATGTGTTGCGTAAGTTTCCTTCTGGATAAATAAAGTATCTCTATCCATATCTATTCACATCTAGATGTGAAATATGCACAAGATGTCAGTTTTGCTCTGGATAAAAACATCAGATAAGCTTAACAAGGCATATTATCATAAACTAAAACAATAATATGATCAGTTATCATGCAGATTATGGGTATAAAATATAAATTATAAGACACAGTGAAAAGAAAAATCAATGGGGCTGATTGTTCTGCCGGCCCTGCTTTGAGCGGCTGACAGGCAAGATTACAGGGCATGCCACGCTTGACGTCCATTTCTAAGTGCCCACTCGTCAGAATTCATCAACCTGAGGCGTGATGGTCCCCCCCCTGACATGATAAAACCAGAATGTGCTTTCTCAGAGTCTTTCTCAGGGCCCGTAAGCGAATTTGTCAGACCTCCCAAAATGTCACCGCCATGTCAGACTTCACACTCACCTCATCCGTCACTTTAAACCTCTTCAGCAAGGCCACGAACTTCTGCTTGAAGTTGGGTTGCTGGCAGAACCAAAGGGGGACAGGTATTAGAACTTACACGACTGGGATCACTTTCGCACCTCGCGTTGAATGCGGCATTTTGGAATGCGACGTATCCTCGTGTATCCTGTCACGGCCCTGTTGTCATGATAATTGTGAACGGGAATAATAACATGCTGGCAGTGTTTATAAAGTACACCCAAATCTCTTAGGCAAGCATCAAAGCACATTTATATGGCACAGTTTCACACATGGACCGGAGGACGTAGCGCAGAGGACAGATCTTTTCCTCGATTTTCTGTCTGTGGTTGCTAATGCCCCCCCCCCACTTAGCACATGCACGGAATAACAGTGTAAACCCAGGTCACCTTAAGAGTGTATAGTGACTGGAGCTACTTTTTACAAGTGACTAACCAGGTCACCCAGAAATGGCAGGGAACACAAAACTACAGAAATGACTGATATTTTCCACCTGGAAGCAACAGAGTGACGGGCGCGTGAAGGCGAACGGGCTGCTATTTAAATAGAAATGACGGGCGCTGAGCCGCACATGGCTATTTCTCATCTCATGGAGGGGACTAAGGGGGGATGTCCTGGCGGTGTCCACAAGGCAGCGAGACTTCATTAGACGTCAGGTCAAACGAACGTGGGCCGCCCTCCTGAGCCTACCCCCGTGTCCTTTACATGATGTGCTTCTAAAAATAGACAGTCTTCCCCCATAACGAGCAATTAAGAGAATCGGAGCCAATGGTTAGCATGGTTTTCCGGATAATTCCCTACGCCCATTTTAGCGTTAGTGCTCAGTTCCCTTGCCAACTCCAGTAAAAAGGACAGAAAGAAGTTATCTGTCGGCGGGGGTCCTCGTACCCGGGTCATGGAGGTGGTCCTGATCATTTTCCTGCGGGACTTCTTTGGCTTTCTGACCTCATCGTCTTCGTCATACAGGTCCTGCGGGGGGTCACCCGAAGCGTTAGCCACATCTCAGCCCGTCACATCGCCCTCTGTGTACATCGCCACATTTTCGTTTTGTTACGGAGCAGAAAAATTTAGATGATGAGATGGACGTGGTCCCACTTAAGTAACCAGGGAGACAACACGTTCTGACCCGCGAATTACGTGTGAGGTTCAGTGAGCTGCTTACCGCCCAGACATCTCCTGCGTCCCTGGAGCTGAGTCTAACGTTGTATGCCGGCAAATGCTGGATTAACTTAACAGCTGCTCACACTGTGTGTTACCTGTGAGTACATTTCCTGTTTTGCTATCTGGGTCGCTGTAGATTAGCAAGCAAACAGCGAGCGTGGTCTTTGGGAATGCCATTAACGGCAGCAACAAAGAAATCAACTGTAAAATCATAAGGCTCAATAACTTACAAAATGAGGATACGGAAATGAAACAGCGCATTTGCACAGGGTGATACCAGAGGCTTCTCACAGCACGATCCCATCACCTATCGTATGGCCTTTGTGCTCAAAGCTCACCAGGGTACTGAACTGCAGAAAGGGTCTCCATAATAAACCGGGCTAATTAGACTGACTGTTCAAACCCCTGCTTGTGGCGAAAGTGCACGATGGAGCAGAACACAACAGGACCCTATGGTATCCCAAAGATTCACATTCAAGTATTAAACTAATAATTTCCACATGCAATTAAACACGTATAAAAATAGAAGACTAGGAAAATTTGGAATCTTAATAGTCTACAGAGCTTCAGCATTAATCTTTTCATTATACATGTGCAATAATATAACATGAAGACATGTCATTATACATGTGGAACAATATAACATGATTTCAACAGGGAAGACGGCACAAGTTTAGGCCTGTGTGGATTGCCCACATGCGTGTCTGGACTCCAGCTCGGGCGACTTGGGTGCGGCTCTTACTTGGCCATGGACAGCATCGTCGCTGGCTTCTTGCTCGGAGGAGTAGCTGTCGTCATCGTCCTCTGAGTAGTTGTCGATGTCTGGAGAACGATCTGTAGGAGAGGAGGTGACACCCAGCGAGTGAGCTCCGGGCTGTTCCCACACTCACAGGTCACTCCTGGGGTTTGCACTCGAAATACCTCACAGGCCAGCACTGGCTCTCAGTCACATCACAGTCAAACCACATTTCCACGGAAATACTAAAATGACCTCAGAGTCTCAATACAGAAACACACTGTAGCCATGACAACCACGTTATTCTGGGTTAGAGATTTCAACCTTATTTGCATGCGATAAGTGATATGTGCCGTGCTGTGCCAGCGACTACAGTCCCATGTCAAAAATGAACAATGAAATGGATAAGAAAACAGATCGTCCTGCTTTTGTTTGTATGAAAGGCAACCTTTTCTTCAAAACCGAATTCATCACAGCTGCGGGCCCATCATCCTACAATGAGCCTGCAGGGGGTCACGGGCTTGTGAGAATTTCTTTGGTGGAAATGGTGAACAGAACCATGAAAGCATGCTTAAAAACCCAAAAAACCCAGCCTGGAGATTTTGGTACTTACATCATATACCACATAATCAGGGTTACCGGCTGAAACTAAGCCCAACAAGTACAGAAGTACAACCGTTCTGGAGAACAGGTGGAAGTAATCAAACGAGAACACCCTAGTCAAATGACTCCCAAACCTCATCTTACTGCAGTTTCGTTACGACTGCAGTAATTACATAATTCATTTCATGTTTGATTTTAGTTTTTAAAAGACCAACAACATTTAGTATATAGCAGCAATACAACCCGCTGTTCTGTGGGTCATCGTAGATGGTAGGGTCACATCCCATTGTTTCCATTATCCATGCAGTAAAATGTACCACTGGGGGTCTGTTTTAAACCTCGAGGTCAAGGGGGGGTACTCCCAGTCTTAGAAGGTTAAATTCTTTTCCCCAGCTAACAATTAGCCTGTGGCTGAGCGACTGCGGTCTCCACTTACATCTGCTCGAACATTGTATGCTAGTGGGGATGCACTCCCAACCCCCGCCTCTCCTTCAGGGATCAGGCCCTTAGCTGGGGGCTCATTTCGTTTTCACAGGTACCCGACTTTCTCCAGATGTTCATGCACTGCACCGCGGGGCTTTAGAACAGCAAGGTATTAAGGGCCAGAATGGGGGTTTCCGAGTGCATGTGCACATTCCGGGGGGGTCTAGAGGCGAACAGCCAAGAGGAGGGGCAGCCTGAGGCCTGCATTTCGAGGAGGGCTCACATCACCAGTGCATAAAGCTCCAAATGCATTATTCTGTAAACTGGCCAGAGTGTATAGATATTCATGCCAATGACTTGAAGACATTAGAGCAAGAGGTAAGCCATGAAGGAACTGTGATGCAGATTCAATGCACTGATGGGGTACAGACATCTGCTTTGCCACCATGCATTATACGCATTGACATTGTGTGATTTATTATCAGCACTGTCATGTCCCCACGGTTATAATGGAAGAAAAAAGTGAAGCAAAACTGGATCAAATACATGAGACGGGGCTCACACCTGAGGCCTTGGTCTTGGGTCCCGCCTGGACGCTGCTGTCCTCGTGATCGATTGGCTGGCTGGACAGTGAGTGCACGCTGATCTCTGCTGCGCGGACTGGGGCCTCCTTCACGTTGCTATGGAGACCCAGGATCTGGCCCCCCTCTGTAGGGTGCTGCATCACCTGCAGGTTCGTAAGCGGGACCTTAACTCTGATTGGTCTGCTAGGGGCTGTGGTGGCTTAATGGTTAGGGAAGCAACCGTACAGCTGAAAGGTTGCCAGTTTGAGTCCCTTACCCGCAAGTACCACTGAGGTACCCAGAGCAAGGTAATGCCCCTGCGCGCTGAATTAGTTGCCCACTATGTCACATGGGTTAAGTGCAGAGGACACATTTTGTCGTGGCGTGGCAGCAATGACACTTAACCACCTTTCACTTTCTTAAAGAAAGTTACACGCTCCATCCACTTTCTGACCAGGGATTTTTGGTTTTCTTTCAAAAACCCATAATGTTTATGCAAAACACAGAAGGGTTATCAAGACTTTAAGAATTGTTTTACCCTGCTGTGAATACATTCTGAGACATAAAACATCCTAATATCATACAGTGAGTGTAAAAATAACCAGCTGAGAAAATGGTATCCACCTCTTCGTCTGTCTATCCATCCATCCACCCATCCATCCATCATTCCATCTACGTATCCATCCATCCACCCATAACCACTTATACAAGGTTACATTCTGCATCTGCCTGTATCTTGGACAATGTACATGATTTTACTTTACGATTCCCGCTGCTGCTCCTGGGTTCTGCACCCCACGGCTGCATTCCTACAGGCAGATCCCTGCACTACAACTTCCTCGCACTCGCTCTCCCCTTTGCCCTCGTCCAGACCGGAGCGTGCCCCGGAACCCACCACGTCCACCAGCTTCGGCTCCCCTTTGCAGGCCATTGTTCAGACCGGAGCGTGCCCCAGAACCCACCACGTCCACCAGCTTCCGTTCCCCTTTACTGGCCATTGTTCAGACCGGAGCGCACCCCAGAACCCACCACGTCCACCAGATTCCGTTCCCCTTTACCGGCCATCGTTCAGACCGGAGCGTGCCCCAGAACCCACCACGTCCACCAGCTTCGGCTCCCCTTCGCAGGCCATCGTTCAGACCGGAGCGTGCCCCGGAACCCACCACGTCCACCAGCTTCCGTTCCCCTTTACCGGCCATCGTTCAGAACGGAGCGTGCCCCAGAACCCACCACGTCCATCAGCTTCGGCTCCCCTTAGCAGGCCATCGTTCAGACCGGAGCGTGCCACGGAACCCACCACATCCACCAGCTTCGGCTCCCCTTTGCAGGCCATCGTTCAGACCGGAGCGTGCCACGGAACCCACCACGTCCACCAGCTTCGGCTCCCCTTCGCAGGACATCGTTCAGACCGGAGCGTGCCACGGAACCCACCACGTCCACCAGCTTCGGCTCCCCTTCGCCGGATATCATTCAGACCGGAGCGTGCCTCGGAACCCACCACGTCCACCAGCTTCCATTCCCCTTTACCGGCCATCGTTCAGACCGGAGCGGGCCCCGGAACCCACCATATCCACCAGCTTTGGCTCCCCTTTGAGCAATATGTGCCCGGTGCCCAGAGCACAGTCTTCCTCTGTCCGAGATGACGTTCTCTTGTTCACTTTAGCAAACCCCCTTTTTTCCTATACACCAGGAGAAATGTCACTAGACATTTATGAAAAGGCTAAAGTCCCCCTAAAATAGCCAGAGAGTTGCCCATGCCGTATTCCACCACAGAATAGCTGAAATACAACCAATGGCGGAAATGTTGAGTCTTATATGTCGCAAAATTAGATCAAATTAGATGTATCGGTTTTGCCGATTAATCGGCACCGATAGTTGATTCCCGAAACTATCGGTTATCGGCAAAAATCCATACCGATAGTTTTTCCAGGTTGCGTCAGAGCTGAAGTGGCTGAGAACGGTCCGTTGTCCTTATACAGTACGAGAACCAACATATCTATGGCAAGAGCCGCCTCTATAGGCGAAAATCGCTGGAAAGCACATGCTTTTGTTTTGACACGTGAT
>JAODKM010000040.1:13431893-13443575 GCA_026780845.1 Petrocephalus sullivani | reverse complement strand
TAATTAATCGGTTATCGGCAAGTACGGACCAACCTAGCTATCGGTATCGGTAAAATTCAATATCGGTCGACCTCTACGCAAAATGTATGGAATTTTATCAAGCTGGCCATTAGCATACTCCCACACTGACAGATTATTATGTATGGCCTGGAATCCACATTAGTACCCTTCAGAATAAAATAATGACTGAAGCTCAATCTCCCATTCATTCGGCCTCCCCTCCCCCATGAAAACGGCCAGCTGAGGGCACGGTGGCGCTATTCAATCTGCTCAAAACATAATGGGCGCCTCGCCCAAGAACTTTTGAAAACACAGAAGAAAATCCATTAGCGAGGCTCAGCCCACAACAGACAGACAGCATAATTATCTCGTAGGATCCAATAAGCAACAACAATCAGGGCAGTTACAGTGACCCTCGCCGCCCCCCGCCCCAAGAAGCGCATTTTAATGAACAGGACCCAGGCATTACGAGAAAATGGAAAGTGAGGGAACTGAAGAGGGTCTGTAGCAGACATCCCCATGCAGAAGAGCAGTGGGACACGACAGCTCGTGGCCCATTAGAGGCTCACGGCAGCCTCCTACGTCAGAGGCCGGCTCCAGGCTCCAGCCCGCTGGGCCACGGACACTGACCGAGAAGCTGCTTATGAAATGTTGTCCAGATGGTCCACGGTTTCAGCCCCAACCCCCCCCCCCTCCCCATGTTTGTTCTGTGAACGTGATTCATCTTGCGTACAAAAGTGCCCTTCTCAGGCGGCAGCGCTGGGCGCCTTTCATTTGTAAACAAGGCCTACGTGATCATGAAAATGTATTCTGCCATATGACGGGTGAGGGCAGTCGCCCGGGCACCGCGCCTGCCTGAAGCCGCACCTTCCGTGCGGCCCGGCCCCGGTGAGCGTTAAATGCGGCAACAGCTGAAACGTAAATGGAGGCTTTATAAGCAGAAGTGAATGCTGAAGAAGGTTAGGGCGCTCGGCATGCTCGAGCCTGAAGGGGGCAGCTGACCTCAGCCATGTTGAGGACTCCCACAGCCAGCGTCTTGTACCCCAGGATGGTGCGATTCTTATAACGCTTCCTCCGCTGTAGCATGATCTGTAGCCGGTTGGCGTCCCTCTTGAGGAAATGCGGATACTATCGACAGAAATGACAAACACCACAGGAAGAGTGTGACTGAGTCACTTTTTCCCACAACACTTACAAACTTATGTATTAATGACAGGCCCTCTAATCTTTTTTGTTTTTTTTGTAACATTTTGATTCAGAAGTCTGTCTAGATGCAGCTATAAACATGCTGAGGGGGTCTACAGGCCTCTTGCAGCGCACAGCGAAGGCTCAGATCCACTTCGGAGGCAGAGGAAAACAAACAGCCTAGTCACCTGCCACAGCTTACCTGCAAGGAGAAGGTGAGCTCCAGGTCCGTCTCCATCAGGCCGCTGGGCGGGAGCATGTACTCGTTCGACCTCAGGATCCGTTTGGAGCCCTGCGGGGAAACCTCCAAGGATAAGGATGGGGATGCCACTCCTTGGGGTGGATTGTGGATTTTACTGTAATCCATCCAGGGTACAAACCGAGCCCCCCCCCCACCCCAGAGAATATCTGGATCATTCTGAGCTCTATTGTGACAACCGTGCCTGTAATTACCCCATGTAAGTCCCTGTATCCCATAATGAGTTGTGTGCATAATGAGTTCTGTGCATTCAGACTTCCCAGCACTAAATGGTTTGGGCTGGACAGCACAGCCCGGGAGAGCGGGGTGCCGCGAGAAGGTGCCAGCGGGTTCCGGAATCCACTGCGAACTGGGCGCAGGGTCAACACTGAACAGAAAGGCCACAAAGCAGCTAAATGCAGTGCTGGATGCTTCCGCCTGTAACATAAAGACTGTAACCTCTGTCATAGTCACAATAATCCACCTCGCCAGTCTCATTCTCCTCCAATCTTATTTTTTGAAACTCCAAAGCTTATACCTCATTACAACCTTGAAACGAACATGACGATGTAAGAAATGGCACCACAAGAATAACCGTGGGTTCTGCTTACAGATTTGAGATTTACACGCTTACTTATGAGCCCAAAGAGTATCAAAGCCGGCCATTTTATTTAAGAGGATGGCTAGGAAATACATATCTCCTCACACTGAGCAAGTGATTTATTTGCTTATCTGTTTTCCCCATACGGATTGTGCGTTGAAAGAAGAGCACTTGTAGGAAATGCATACCTATTTCACATAAACGAAACAGACAAAGCAGACATGGAAGGACCTGATCTCGGGCGGCACGGCAACAGAGCGAGCGGAACATGGCTGGCAAGCGGCAGACTGGCGCATCACTAAGCGCAGCACCTGTGCGATAAGTCACTACAGCAGGAAGCAGCTTAAAAACTAGAAGGCTACTGAAACTGATCAAAACAGTGAAAAACAGAAGTGATTGTCATTCAGAAGCACAACCATCCACATACAGAGCCACGGGGTATCTAAGTTACTACCTTTGGGTTCATTGTGTGTCACAGGAGTACTGACAGCACTGGGCCAGGAGGTCAGTATTATAGACAGTCAATTAGTCAATCCAATTAGGTAATCAATTAGTTAATCCAAGCACTGCTGGTCTCTGCTGCAGAAAAAATGAAAGACTGACCTCCGATGATATATACTTGCAGATTATTGTGTATGGCCTAAAATCATTACCCATCAGAAAACAATGCATAATTCTTCTACGGGGGTGGGGGCAGGATGTTGACAGGTGACCAGGGCTGTCAGGTGATCTGACGGTATTAACTGAAAAGATCAGTAGCATTCACCTGACCCCACCCTGATGATTACTATCGTTTAATATTCATTCAACAATGCACATAAGCCCAACAAGAATTTTGTCATTCATACCAAAGAGTCTTTTTCAAGGTGGTGATCCTGATCTGGCCAAGCCCCTACAAGCTCTGCAAAGGGACACCCCGACCCCAATAAGTGCACCATTCTGTCCCTAATATTAGGGTTACCCTTGCCATCATGGCTGATAGCCTAGGGTAGAATAATCAAGTTATGCCAGGTTACGTTAAGTAAGGTTACTGAACAGAAAACAGACCTCAGAAAATTATTTTTCTTACCTACACCATTCTGTTCTCCACGACAGTGCAGGGCAGCCACCGATAGCACCTGTGAGCTTAGGAGGCCTGGTCATGGGGCCACAGCTATGTGACTATCCTGCCGAGGCTGAGTTTGAACCGGCAACCTCCCGACCACAGGCAGTGAGGTTTAGCCCGCTGAGTCACACACCGCCTCAATCCATGCCTGATTAAAACTCAGATTCTACAGCAGTTTGCAAATAAAATTCATTTAATTTGCCATATTAAAGCTACAGGATACCAATAAGCGCCAATCACTTCACACACTTGATCAGACTCATCTCTTAATTAAAGAAAACGCTGCCTTCCTACGGGGAGACCTAGTTACTTCATCATCGCAAATAACGGTTGTTTTACAACTCACCGATAAATTTGCTCTCTCGGAAATGAAATCTGAAGCACTCATCGACACCCAGTGTATTCACAGAAACACCTGACACTTCACTCCTTTCAGTAACTTTCTACATAGTGCTTCAAAAGGCATTCTACAGGGCTAAGCCTGTGCGGGATGCTACCTCTGCAGAGCTCGAACGTTACGCTCATCCTATGCGGACAAAATGCTGCACTGAGCACACCGACCCGTGCCTGGAAATTACGCTAGATGAGTCTATACTTAAGATTCCCAAATCTAATGCTACTCAGAAGCTCACTCATCTTTTACCCACCAAGTGTTAATGGGGAAGGCAGTTCTCGGGAAGTCTGTTCTGGCTGTTCAGGTTCCTGCAGAACTACCTGAGATTCCGGCTATCAGAGATTCCTGGTACATCCTTGATAGCCTGGTTCAGGAACACTGCACTAGGACAACGCAGAAGGTGTCTGGTCCATTCTCTGAAATTTTCTGTACCAATTTCAGTGTTCGTGTCATCAGCAAGAAGAAAAAAATCATCTTAAACATAAATGTAACAAAGAGTTTATTTTATTTACTTGGAGCTTGGAAAGAAATCATATTTTCTGTTGCTCCAGATAGTTAACTTCTACATATAATCATGAAGTTGCTCTAATAGGGAGTTTGTCAATGTGCCAGATTTATTTAATATAATTTAATGTTAATGTTAAATAGAATTGCTGATTCTATTTCATTTGCATTGTCGATATTGCAGCATCTTTCCAACAATGCCTGCGTGAGCTGCTCTGCATGAGACAGCCAGCTAGGAGAATAAACGGTTCTGTTGCTATATTTCATCCAGCCCTCACCTTTGTGTAACTCTTGTGAGGCTTGCTGCAAGCATGAATCCTGGCACTATGCTTAACGAAAGGTGACATTTTTCAGGGTGAAATACAGGGATCTGCAATCCTTCTAACCTCCCTGCTCTCTCTCACACACACACACACACACACACACACACGCGCGCCCTCATGCAGCTACAGTCTAGTTACCATGACGATTCTGAAACAGTGCCCTGTTGTCAGCTTCGTTTATCCTGCGACTGGCATTTATGATCCCAGACTACCAGAGGCTTTTCTCTCAGACTCTCTGCAAGCCGGCACTGTTTTTCAGCCTGGACAAAGAGCTACTCCTTGTCGATTAGCTGCATTGCATTTACATTTTCATTATCGGCAAGCTTTCTTAACTCAATCTCCCCTCTGTGAATCCAAGACAGATCGAATGTAGTGACACTGACTTAAAAGCCATGAATTCTCCTATGGAGCGAGCAGCACGTGACCTGCTTGGTTCCACCCACCAGTGGGCACCAGCCAGGGGAATTAAACTTGCTGACTAACAAGACACCAGGGATCTTTTAATGAGCTGGTGCTACAGTAACAGAATGACCAATGAAGGCAACAGAGATAAGTAAGTTATATATAAAATATACAAATAACTAAATAAATATATTAATGGCATGTAGGAGAGTTTGGTAATAAAAGCACTAAAACAGAAGCTTATCAAGCCAACAATAATTTAGATGGGACTCAGCAAACTGAAGATGTCCTTAATGATCTATAATTGATCCGTGGCTGGAGAAAACAAATATAATTGGCATGGCAGTAACAATGATGGCAGCAAATGCAACTAAACCTACAAGTATCTATTATATACATTATGGCTAAATTGAGTTGGCTTTGGATGAAAATTTAAACAATCAATGGTTCTATTCTTTGTGTCCATGCCTCTCGTCTATCCATGTGTGACAGAGGAACAGTTTGACCTCCGAGCTCTAAAAACCTCTTAATAAATCAAGAGAAGTAATGTTCAGCCCATGACTGTTTCCTGGGACATTTGCTTGCACATTCCAATATGTTGACCAGAGTAGAATTCAAATACTTGGCAGGCTGACAGGTTTGATGCAGTCAGCCATATTTTATTAGACTAAAGTGTGAGCTTTGAAAACAGAGACGATGCCTTCCGTCTAAAAATGTCTCAAGTGAACTTGTGCTGTAACTGGAGGCACTGGATGACGGGGGAAGCCAATAACTGGCATGGCCAGAAGAAGCTCTGGGATGGACGAGGCTATATTGTGCTTGGAAGGAGCACCCTGAGGAATCAGTGGATCCCCTCTGGGACTCCGAGGATCGTGAAGAAGGAGCACTCTGCCTTTCCTACCATATGCTTAATGTAACCCATCTACTCAAATCCAAACGTTCAGAATCCAACACAATTTGCAGATTTCCTTGCTCAAACACAACTTACCCAGCTAAGAATTTTAGCAGGTGTGGTTGAGCAGGGAAATCTGCAAACTGTTTCGTGCTCTGGCCCTCCAGGACTGGAATTGGGGAACCCTGATTTTCATATTGAGATATTGGTTGAAAAAAATTTAGCTAAGATTGGCAGCTGTACGGGATGTCCAGGCCGTCCACATTTTGGTCCATTCCAGGTCTCAGCACACCTGAACCAAACAATCAAAGAATCAAGAACACTGAATACGCTTAACAGGTATGCTAGGAGCTTGGAGGCATCGAGAGGGCATCCCTGAGGACTGAGAAAGACTGAGATATACAGTAGGTTGCAATATAGGTGAATTAAAATCCAACCACAGAAAATCAAGAAAGTTTTCATCTTTGTTTTTAAACATCCAAACTTCTGGATGTGGAAGGTTGTCATGTTCAGAAAGGAATTGCTTGATCAGCCAGTGAGACAATAGCTGAGCACAGCATCTACTGATCCCGGGACCCTCGTGTGATGTTCAGAGCACAGCATCTACTGATCCCGGGACCCTCGTGTGATGTTCAGAGCTCAGCATCTACTGATCCCGGGACCCTCGTGCTATTGCATGTATCTCTTAGTCAGTCAGTTCATTAATGCTAAAGTTCCATTTTCAATGGCTTTTTCCTTCTTTGTGAACAGACTCAATAGCAGCCTGACCGAGGACCTTAAAACCACGTCTGATAAATATTTGCATTCATACGTAAACTTTTTTTGAAACATTTCCACAATTTCCACATGTCCATTTTGTTGAATCCTGCACTGTGAATGTCCCATTACAATAATCTGCGGTGAAATTTTACATGTGACTATTAAAGGAATTTGCTGAGGGCTGAGTTGAAAAAGTTCAGTTTGCTTTAGTACTGGAGTCTGCAGAATTCAGAAGTGACTTGCCAAATGACTACAGTAGAGAAAAAGCAGCGAAAACTGACAAAAAACCTGAAAATTACAAAGACACATCGTGTGTGCTGGAATGCTATGAGTCATAATTATAAATAAGTTATGCCTGTAGAAGGGATACGAATACTATGATAGTTCTACTGTGATCAAAAAATGTTTCACTTTAAAGTGAAAATAAAACTATGTACCACCAAAACAGGGCACGACCAGTTTAATTGTCCCGGGGAACAATAGGAGCTTTAACACAGACGAGCAAACATTGCCAACTGAAATGAATGGCACTTGGATGCAAACTATCCCTCCATTCCAAGTAGCATGCTCATTAAACTGAATAAGACTGCTATTTTAAACTAGCATAACATTAAGTAAGGCTAGGTGGCTCAGTGGGCAGCTTTGTACCCTCGAATCACTACTTCTGGCTGTCTGTCTGGCTGAGCTTACATGTGTTTTGGGTTCTTTGCTTCCTCCTGCAGTACCATCACATGCTGGTAGGTGAGTTACTGTCTCTAAATCTCCCATAGTGTGCAGTTATGCATGTGAGTCTGTGGACCCTGTAAAGAAGTGGCATCCCTTCTTGGGTATCCCTTGCATTGTTCCATCCTGAGAAAGTTATTCAATACTCGGCTATCTCCGCTGCTTTGTATTAGTTATAAGATGATGGTTGGATAACCAAAACTAAAATTATAACAGGAATATCTGATGAGCCTGCTTCTAACTCTAATTATGTTCTAATTCAGGGCTAGTATACATCCAATCTTCAGTCATTTTATTTTGAGTTTTAAGTATTTAAATATAAAAGTTTTCATCCTATATACTTTATAGCCTTCAGCAACTATACAGCATCTTTTGAAGTTACATAGAACCAGTAACATCTATTAATTAAAATGTATACTATAGGTATACAGATATGTTGACTATTTAGTTTGAGAAGCACAGTGACCTGGCATGTGCTGATAGTGTGTGCTCCCATTCGGTCTCCGAGAGGCGGCTAACACTGAAACCCAGAGCAGTGCTGTAAGTATATGGTCCCCAGGCGACATCTTCCACCATCTCAGCCTCTGTGCTCTGTCTCCCCTGCCACGCCCTTGTCCCTGGCAGTGAGGGCTTCCTGGAAATTGGATTTAATGCTCCAGTTCCGCACACAGAGAGACGGTTTTCGTTCCCTGGGCTGTGTGGTAAAAATGAAAGGATTTCATGGCTCGAAGAAAACATGGGATTAGAGGAGGCGCACTCCACCGCTCTTTCCTCAGGAAGGAAAAGTCTCAATGGCCTTCAGAATGAGAGAAACACGCGGCACAGAATGACTCAGTCTGGCAAAAAAGTTTCAGAATTTTACTTTGCAGTGATCACAAACAAACCACTATTTTCACAAAATGCACAGAACAGAATCCAAACTTCAGCAATAAAAAAGTACCAGAATAAAATGATATACCCTGCTTCCTTCCACAAAGAACATCACCTGCAGTACAACTAAAGTGTATCTTTCATGAAGGCACTTTTAAGTGTCAGTCAGAATGCTTCTTTAGTTTGAGTTGTTTGGGTACGTTTTGGTAAATGTTTTTCTTTCAATTAACAGGTTGATCATTCACTTAAAAATGACTGGTTCACATTGATTTAGTTACTTTCAACATCTAGGTATTGTTTCTGAAAGTGAAGAATATCTAGAATGTGATTTGTGGACTTATTTGACATGCTGAGTTGGTCTTGCGTCTCTCTCTTTTAAATGGATTCTGACAATGAGAATTTCCTGTCACCAAAAGTACAAAGGCACTCAGAGCTGTAGGAGGCAGCCACCTTGCTGAAGAAATTGGACATTCTGTGACTAAATATCAGCTTTTGACTTCTTAACTCAACAGTTCTATCGAGAAGACAGGCATTTTCAAGCACCATACAGAATTTATCCATATGAATTATTCTCAAAAATAACCTATCAAAGTGCCAGTATTACAGAAACTTCTGAATTCATATAAAAAATCCCTAAGAACCTACCTTTTCACAGTACTTATGAACTAAATCCACTTTGTATTCACAGTTAACAGTTAATCAGATGAGATCAGTAGCTAACCATACTAATAAAAATACTATTGTTTTTCTATTGCTACAGAAGAAAACTATTCATTCAGGTTGATTATGATTACTGCAATCTAACACCTATTTAGCACTGCAATTTGAATGATCAGTGATGCAGAATCCAGTCCAAAAGATACCCGTGGCCGGCCTACCTCCAGATGGTTCAAATCCGAAATCATCCAAACCCATAGTTAGTCTAAGATCACTCTGGTCAGAGCTTCTTTGTTCAATCTCAGGTTTGGACATTTGTGCTCAGTCATAGCAGTTTACTGGTCACCATGGGTTCCTAGATGTCTCGGTAATCTGGACTGGGTCTGTCAGTTCTGCTCTGACCCCTGGATCATCCTCCCTTTCACTGTCTAGCTTAGAGCACCTAATTGTGTTTGCCTCCCGTCTGATGCCGCTTTGATCTATGATCTCCTGCCGGTGACTCCTGTGCCACCTGGCACGTCCCACACAGCCGTCTCATTTGTCTATGTCGCAGTCAGCAGCCACAGGCCTGTCAGCTATGGAGCAGACTTCATGACACCTTGAAACGCAAACACGACTTTGGCACACACACGAGAAAACAACGGATGTGATGTATTGTTTTGCAGTGCGCAGCACGCAGAAACCGTGCCACGTGGAAATGCAATGCATAACAGGTACTGGTACCAGTTCTACTGCTAGTGGAAAACTAACACCTTGGAGTCTCGTGCTTTCTTGAAGTACCAAAATAACAGTACCAGGTGCGGTGGAAAGCGCCCTTAGAGAGAGGACATGAGTTTGAAACTGCTCCAGAATAGACATGAATTACTGTGGTGTCCTGGAAATCTTGGCCAGTTACAGCCACCTCCTGTTAAAAGTGGCCTAGGAGCTACTTTACTTGAATGAATGACTGAGTACTTGAAAAGCAGCCTGTCAGTACTTGGTACTCAGAAAGTAGCCTGGTCACACTGAGTACTTGGAAAGTGGCCAGTCAGAGAGGAAGGCTCTGAGAGACGGGGGACCTGGCACCTTATAGCTTGGCCTGTGTCCAACTGCTGCAGTCACTGCTCCATGCTCTGGAACTGTATTTATTTATTTATTTACAGTTCTATCTCATAGTTGTGACAAATTGTTTTGAAGCAAATTACAGAGGGTGTTTAGATAAAAATAAACATACAAATGCAGTGTGAATTAAAAATCCAAACCTGTGTGAAAGTTTCATCAGCACCTAATTCATCTGTTAAAGGTTATGGTCGGTAAAGGAGGAGCTATTAGTTACAGAACATAAGGGTCACATACTTCTTCCATAAATTACCTTAATTGCTCAAATGATTTGGTAAATAAAATGTTCCGCAAATCTATCCATCCATCCACCCATACACTGTCTGTGTCCAATCCGGGTGCGGGTCACGAGGGAGATGTTATTGGGTTGTCACTCATCAATTCGACTTTCTCCCTTTTTTAGGAGCTTTTCATGCAGAAACACAGATTGTTCCAAAGGGTTCACAACCCTCAGGGAACATTGCTGTTCAGAATGTGGACGTTAAATGTAAAATTAGAAAGCCTTTTTAAAATTATACGACAATTAGATAAACCTGTGTTTATGACATACACATCAACAATATAAAATGAAATAAAAAATGTGAGTCACTAGAAAGCATAAAATATAGAGAAAGTAAATGTTTCCCTTCTACTGAGAAAGCAGTCTTGGTTTTATAACCATAGTACATTTTCAGTGTGCAGGCTGCCAAGAATGAGCAGCGGAGAATAGAGGAAAGGGAGGAGAGAAAGGAAAAAAGATCATCTAGGGATGAGAGGAGGAAGAGAAGACATAACCAATCAAACCCAGAATATTAGCACAAAGATGGGGGCACATTGGATCGGAAGCCAACTCTGATTTACAGAACCTGACATTAAGCATCCTGTGCTTCAGAGTGTGTGACGACCTGACAAGGCAGATTCTCTGTCTCCTGGACAGCTTATGGGACACGGTATGTTTGCCCTCTTAATGATTAATGTCAAATAAATATATAATAGGTTCACATGTACCTTGGCAAACTCCTCTCTGTCCTCAGATGCATGCTGCTGCATTTGAGCACTTGCAATACGTTCCAAGAATAATAAAGATGTTTACACTGATGTTATGTATTTGGGCAGCAAATCAGTATCAATTAGAGCAGTCAGGGCTCTGTACCCCATAACCGCACCTCTGCCTTTCTCTCTGCCATTCTCACATGGTGGGCTGTCGCCGTGGCAACCGCTCTGTCCAGTCACTGGAACTGATGAGCTGACGGCAGAAGCTGTGTCTTTTCAGTGGGGGATCCAGATTAAGCCTGAATAAATGTGGTCAGCTGACTGGCGCGAGAGGTCTGTGAGCGGCGGCCCACCGTGTGCCGGTAAACACAAACACATTCACGGGTGAGTTGCATTACCGGGGCCTGGCACATAAGAATAGCAGCCTTTCTGCCAGAAAGCAGGAGGACGAACCAATACAAGAACATTTAACACTTATCAACTTCATCTATGAATGACTATTGCATATACAAATTTAGCTGGGCAAATTATATATATATATACATATATTCTAAAAATCATAAAATTGAGAATTAATTATATTTTAGGCAAGTCATGGTACTTTCATAAGTATGGCTTTTCCATTAGGTTACTAATGACAATCTTCATTCATCTACAGAAAAAAAAATATATGCACAACACGTGTGCCCTAGTAAATGTACAATCGCTGACTGCCCAAGAGCAGACTTAGAGGGTTAGAATGAATCCTTTTCCGTCAGCTAATCATTGACTAAGCAGTGAACCGAGGCTAAAGAGTTATTAATGGTGCAGGACCTAACGAGCGGGTCAAATGGATGGAAAACATGCTGTTCCTGTCATCTTCTGGAAAAGCGAGTGGGAGTCGGGGGGAGAAGTGTGTCCCCCCCCTGCCCCCGCCCAACCGCCTTAAACCCTCCACTACACCACCTCTCGCGGCCCCA
>JAODKM010000040.1:13395503-13413322 GCA_026780845.1 Petrocephalus sullivani | reverse complement strand
CTTAGCACAGTGATTCTCCTTATGAAGGCTCTATTCTATCGTTTATAGAGCATAATGATCACTTTGTAGATATTTTGTTTGTTTTATGGGTATTTTAATGGTCAATTCAATGAAAACAACTGAAACCTTTTAAATACGCCAAGTGTTCTAATAGTTTTGGCCACCACTGTGTGTGTGTGTGTGTATGTGTATATATATATATATATAAAAAGGCTGGCAGAGGATTTCTGGATGATTCCAAAGGGGGTCTATTCACATGTCTGATCTGATCCTATACAGCGTTGTTATTTCTGTCACTGTACAGGCTGTCAGGTCATAAAATAATTACCACATGGTTCCATGTCAGCGGAGTCTGCATGTTCTCCCCGTGTCGTTGTGGGGTTTCCTCTGGGTACTCCGGTCCCCCCCCCACAGTCCAAAAACACGCTGAGGTTAATTGGAGTTTCCAAATGGGTGGAAATACCGAGGAGACTGTCGAGACTGACAAAGATGGAAACGATTAACCAAGTTCAGGCACATTCCAGCCCTGAGAAAAGTGGGGAGGGAGAGCCGCCCAGGTCTTTCCCATATCTAATGATGCGGGGCCAGGTTAGCAGCCCCCTTTCAGAGCGTCATACTCATTCGCTGGAGTATCACCGAAGTGTGGAGCAGCTGCTCTAGCAATCTGGAATCTTCTCAGAAAAAGGTAGAGTGATGAGAATCACTCTGGAATCAGGAGGCCTTGCAGGAGGAAACAAGGGAATAAATCTTGCTAGTGGGGGATGTTTTGGGGTGGGGGGAGGCAGACCAAGAGTCAGGGAGGTGTGTCCCTCAGCCACGGGCTTCCATTCTACCCCTTGGATGGTGGTGCTCTTCAAAGCTGGAAGCCCGACAAAACAAACGTGGACCCAGAGACTGACTGCTCAGAACTTGCCGTGGAGAAGACCATCAAACAGTGCATGAATAATGCAGCTGAATGCAGAGACACAGCAGCCAGGAGAGCCGCCAGCAGTCAAGGTCACGCCGGAAGCGGGTGTCCCGGCAGAGTGGCTGCAGACCAGCTCCATCAAAAATCCACACGGTGAGACGCGTTCTGGTCGCCGAAAGGCCATGGGCGATCGCACACCGCTGTCCCGGCGAGAGGCTCATCAAAAGAATCCTGCATGATTAACCCCCTGGAATTTCCTGCTTTTAAACACCCTGTATAAATCCACTGTAGGTCCCGGGACATTCTGGATTGCTCACGAAGAAGGCCCGACCCCGTACGGGGCAGATTAGCGCAGAGTGATGCCTCTGACTGCCCTTCTGCTTCTCCGCTGCACCGGGCACCGCCGAATTAACGCCGTTTAATGAATCACAGTGGAAAGCGGGGTAGTGCAGGGGTGCAGTGGGGAGCCTCACACCTCAAAAGACAGATGGGAAGGTACACTGGAATCTTCTGTTTACTCACAGTGTGCGATAATGTGCCACAGTGTGAGAGTGCGATGGTCACCGAAGGCGGTCCCTGCCTTGTACTTGGATAGATAGATGGATGGACGGATGGATGGACACTGGAAAGGACTGAAACAGCCAGCAGCTCTTTGCTGGGCAGTAACTTCAGAGTCGTTTTCACACTGATATACTGAAAGTGAAGTGAAGGCTGACCGTGTGAGGCTGACCATTGTGCTTCTCTCGGTGGGTTTATTTACTTCAGCATTTTACCTAATCTCACTTTCACCACATGCGCAAAGCCACACAGGCAATCTTGCTGTGAGAGGCAGCAGTTCAGAACCCCTGCTGGCAAGCGTGACGGTGTGCAGTGCCATGCAGGGTCTTTTCGCAACTTTCCCCTCCTGATGAGGCAAATTTAAATGGATAAGATGCACCGATTTACATTTCATTTAGAGGGATCAGCCAGCGTCCGCCACTCCATTAATTCTGTTAATTAATGGGCCCTTGTCTACATTTAAATAAAATCATTATGAATGGAGAGAGGGGATCTTCAAATGTGTATACTAAAGTAAATTAAGCTACATTAACTAAATTACAATGAAATCAACCCTTTTTTCAAGCTCGGCATGTATGACTGAAATCAAGTCAACGCCCAGCATGTTTGACTGCATGAAGTTTCCGCGTGAAATGATGAGAAAACTCAACGAAATGTGCAAGGCGGAGAGAACTTTGATGGAAAGACACCGATACAGGGGGGCAACTGTGCAGGGACTCCTGAGACTCAGCCCTTACTGCAAAGGTCACACCGTGTCCCCCGTGTTTATACGAGGGTCGCAATTTATGCAATCCCTGCAAATCCGTTACCTTGTTCTACGTAAGAAAAAAATGCCGAAAGGAGAACCGTAATAAGCGTCACCTAAAAAGACGCATTTCAAAGCGGAAATGTACTCTAGACTCTTTCTCACAAATCTCACTGCATTTCCAAAACAAAAAGATGAACTGAAAATTAATTTAAGATGGAATTGCGCAAACACTGATCCCACAAAGGGCAAAAGGAATCTGGAATAAAGGTCAAAAATTCGAAGGAGAACAAACCTCAGCGTCATCTGAAGAACAGCTGGGTGACATACTGGGGTTGCTGAGGTAACAAAACAACTGCATGTTGTCTCTGCTCCTCTTCACAAGCTTTGTCATTTTTATCTTTCTTTCGTTTATACAAACAGTATCTTAAGGCTTTTACGCTGTGTTTATTCTCTGCGATGTGCTAGGGACGAACAGCACGTGTTTCTATTGCTGTTTTACACTTTAACCTGTGTCCCTCTGTACTGCAAAATCAATTACCCACACTGCACTGGGGCATCAGATTGCCCTGTCGGCCAAGAAGACTCAGTAAGGTTAAGTGTCACACTCATGAAACCCAAGAGGCTGCCATATGCATTACCATTTCCTGATCTGTTGGGATGGAACCATGTTACAAGTTTTTGATTGGCTGAGGTAAGAGCCATGGATGGAACCAACAGGGGTGGGTACCTGGAGGGTGACAGAGGGTGGGGCATGTTATTCCTCATAACTCCTGCCCCCAAATATGACAAGGAGTGGCCTCCACCGGTCAGACTTCCTCGCAGGTCCTCCCTTCACGTTCCCCATGGAGGCCAAACCTGACAAACTCTACTTCTATGTGGGGATCTGACAGTTGTTTCCAGGGTAACACTCCGCTGTGGCCCAGCTACACATTAAAGTGCATTTTTGCTGCCAGCTTGGCTGGAAAAGCATAGCACAGAGCAGGGCCTCGCTCAGCACGTAGGAAATGCAGCTTCTCAGTGGCCAGGCGCAGACCGCAGTGGACAGGCAGAGGCTGCCTGATCAAATCGGACCGGTGTCATCCTCAGGGCCTGACGATGCGGAAGATAAATAAATAAATACATGGTTTACGAGGCTCTGATCTGCGTGATTTCGGCTAGGGACTGGGAAATTGCGATGCAGCAGATGGAAATTCCCAAAACACACAAAGCTTTCTCATTCCCCATAAAATGCTAAAATGCTTTCCATTCCCCCTGCTTTTAATTCATAGAATGAACCATGCAGGTTTTCAACTCAGGGGTCATAATGCGAGCGAGCCGGTAGCCATTTCGGAGCCTCATTTCAAAACATTATATTTGTTATTGGCCACCTTCAGATTATTTGAGTCCATCTCCATTGATTACATTTATTTAGTCATTTATCAGTTTTTTTTGTTTTGGTTTGTTTATTAAGATTCTATCTGTAGACTCAGAAAACATCCACATGAAGATGGGCGTCTGAGGGGGATGTATGAGCACACAGCAGATCCAGCCGAAGGTGATGTTCAGGAAGCAAAAAGCTGCTCATTTATACTAGAACGGTTCAGTTATACCAGAACATTTTTTTGTAAACAAAATCTGTGCCCACATGAAATGTACTCCTGCATATTTATAAAAAAACAAAATAAAAACAGAACATCACACTACACAGCATAACAGGGGACAAGGATTAATTACAGTATTTCCCCGATTCTGATATAATCTTCCCATTATGTGCCTGAGTCCTGTAAATGTACTTAGCAAGAAATCAAATTTGGGAGTTAAAAAAAGACTAGTCAGTTGTAAGTAAACAGATCACTAATCTGAGTCCCCTAGTTCTCAGGGAACAGAGGCCACTCAAAACTAAACCAACATTTCAATAGCGCCGATATGGCTGCTGTTCGAATGACCCACAAGCCAGATAATGAAGTGGGTCGTGCTGCCCTATTTGTCAGGAATAATAATCTGCTTACAGAGAGAGAGTTATGGAGTCTGCACGGATACAATGTTTTTGAGATGGTGCATAATTAAAACAAAAAATGCTGGTGTTTTTCCTTCTTTTTCTTTTAAGTTTTAATGCCCCGTAAAAGCTGCATCGTAAACCGCTTGCTAGCGTTAGCATGGGCAGCGTTACCTGCCCCCCCCAGGCCTGCCTAGCTAACCCCCATGGCCCGCGGCTCGTGGCTTTTCCAAGAGCCCGTCACGCTGACAGGCACAAGGTGACAGAGCCACGGAGCCTTGTCGACAGGCCATCTGTCAGCGAGATTTCACCTCGGAGCTGGCAAGGCCCGCCCTCCATGGCGGACAGGCGAGTGTGGCCCCAGCCGGCTCTCTGGACGTCAGAGGATGCAGGCAGAGCTGCACACAGACGGCCCGGCCTTCCGGTTTTATGGTGCCCTCCCGACCACCTCTTTTTGGGATTCAAGGATTCGAGTTGTTGTTTATGGACATCTTTCTGAACTTGGCTTCAACAAACGGTGCAAGAATGCACAGACATCTACGCTTACTCCATTATTCTACGAGATAACCGGACCCATTATCTGATAGACAGAGGACTGGTCATGTATGGGGAAGCTGGGCAAAAAGTATGAAATATGAATCATCCTGAATCATCCTGAAAAAGGAAAAAAATACTCATTCCAAACAAATAGGATATGTCAAAACGAGCTTGCACTTACAAAGTACCCCTGCGTCTATGAAAAGGGGGCATTCGCCGAACCACACAATTAGGTGCTTGCGTGCAGATCTTTACTTGCATCCCCTCTTCTCAAGATACCATCTACAAAGCTGTTTTGGAGAGGAAAATCTATATAAAAGGTAACTATTGTAATCACTAAATGGTAAATGCCCAGCATTGCAACACACCTGGACAAACACATCACAGTCGATGGTTTTCCGTGTAATGTTCGGTTTCTACAAACCTGAAACCGAAAGCTTTGAATGATTCGCCCTCGGCTGCTCGGCCTAACCATTCCTAACACCACCCAGCTGAGGACTGACTTTGGCTTAAGATTACAGGAGGTCCTGTAGGAGGATCCACCAGCAGGCATCAAAAGATCAAGTGTGATCTGGAAACAAGCCAGCCGCCACCCACCCACAGATCAGTTTCCTTACCGTTTGCATATATCCTGTCTTCTCTATGATCTCTCTAGTATTTTTTATATCTGGGTATTTCTGGTAGCAGAAGAACAAAGCATTTCGCTTGCTGATTATTGACTGGCGCAGCTGTTGGCTGCTACAACACCCTACCTTGGACTGAATTGCGAGGTGGACGGTAAGGTATGCAGCCTGGAAGCCGGCCAGTGGAGGCAGTCACGTAGACCACCACCCCCCCAGCATCCTCGAGAGAAGTATGTGGGGGCCACCGAGGGCCTGACATGTGCATCATCAGGGGGCTCCTCCCTCGTCCCTTAGCAGGACCAGAGCTGCTTGATAAAATGACTGCACGCTGATGACAGAATGCCAGATAGATTCAGCTGGGCTGTTTGGACACAGCCGATGCCGATAACAGCAGCACCCTGAACTGTTTCCGTCTAATAACTTCTTGTGGTATGTCGGTGACACCACTATTCATAAGATAAGTTCCTTCTATAAGTTGAAAATTGATGTTCAGATACGTGATAATACGGTACTATTCAATACGTGGGTACCATAGATGTTTTATTCATCGCAAAGATTAGTAATACAATTAGATTCAAGATTCAAGATTTTTATTTGTCACATGTAGTTATAGCCGCTACAACATACAGTGAAATGCTTTTTCTGGCAAAAAGTACCCCTGGCTGTGCTTTAATTAAAAGGTCACTTGATGAATTTACACTAATGCATTTTTAAATGGCATTGTTGGCACAAAACTTGGCAGTTCGCTCATGCAAATTGCTGAAACTGAAGGGCAGCTTGAGGGACACGACAGGGAAACACAGGTAGAGCGGCCTGATAGGCAGAGGAACACGAGTGAGACCCTCTCTCAAGGGCTTGCAGTAGATAATGGCAGCAACAGCACGACCACACGGCCTGCTCAGTACATCTCAGACAGCCTATTTTTATATAAAATCAGATAATGTTCTTTGAATTCTCTGCAGGTTTTACAACATCGTCTTCATAGAGTAAAATGCAGACATGCAAAAACAGAGTATAAAAATCCAAAGCAACAGTGGAAACCACACTTCCCCTGACCAAAACCTCAACAATTCAATTAGTTAAACATTAATCTAATCTAAATCTAAAATGTTAAATACCATGTTTAAGTGTTATTCGTCCTAAACTAGGCCAAGAAACATTTAGGGAAAAGCCTGGCATAACTGACAGTGTTTAACCGAGTATGACAGACTTCGGGAATCCAAAAATTTGGTTTCACATGGATGTACTCAGGAAAATGTTCTTCAAACGGGGAACAGAAATTGGGTTAACGGCGGGGGGGTTTGCCAGAATGACATTAACTCCTTGGCTGACAGCACACATTAAACAGCTCCAGGAAATGACACCGGAGCTGCCATAGTGCAGAGCCAGGGGCCCTTGTCAGCTTGTGAACACAAGGCTTCGTCAGAAAAAGCCTCAAGGGGACACTGTGAGGGTCCATACGCAGCCGCCACCCTTAATTAATTTCAAATGACTTCTGACATGTCATCAAATATTCAACAGAACTAAAAGCCCCTAATGAACACATCAAAATCCCCTACACAAATGGATTCCACTGTTTTTTTTTATTATTTCTGGGAAAGCCTAAATCTAAAGTTTTAAAGTACTTTGAAAGAGAATTTCGAGGTAATTACGCAACAGGTTGAGGCCTTAAACTAGGCAGCGAAGTCTATAATAAAGATTCTATCAGAACTCTAGGCGAATGTCTTAGCATACCTGAGCAGTGGCTCAGTAACGATAGCTGACTGTCAGATCCAGGAAGGGATCTAGAGGAGCTGAGGCTTGATGATGCCCCTAAAACGCAAGGTGCAGCTGCTATGGCCCGGCTCCCCTTACAGCTAACCTCTGCCACCGTCTGTCGACTAGGGTCATCAAAGCATCACAGCTCTGCTGCGTGTGGCGTTCAGGACGGTCCTCTCATGAGGGGAAATCAAGCCACTTATAGTAATGTTTCTCTAGCAGGACTGCACCCTTCCAACAATAGCCAAGGAGCAGGAGATCTGTAAGGTCACCTGGCTTTGGGTGCTAACAGGAGAGCCCGCCCGACCCCCTTTGGATCTTAGGTCAGGACACACACCCGCATATGTGGAGGGGGCTGAGGGGGGTGGCCGCAGTGCATGAGACTGGGCCCTGCAGAGTAAGGTGGGAGTTCCCCTTTGGCATGTGACAACCTGTGGTTTCCTCCAGTTACCAATGTTACAGGGCCTGCTCGCTCTGTCTCTCTTGCTGCTCCGCCCCCCCCCCCAGGGTACCAAAGCAGCAGTGTAGTTCACACTCAGCTCAGTGCTCCATCACAAATAATGGGCCGTACGGCGTCCCACACCAATTAAACTGCAATAAAAGCCAATATATAATTGACATGGGGCTGCTTTCCTAAACCAGACTCAAATACAGTTAATTACAGGAAACATTTGTCCATGGTTGGTAAAGATCACCCAACTCATTGGAACATGAGATGGTACAACATACATTAGTTATGTATAATATGTCTTTTGTCATCCATATTACAGATAAAAATTAATTAGCGTTTTCCTTACAGTGAAGCAGAACCTAAAAGCAGCAGTGATATTCTAAAGGAGTTTCATTTTTATCTTTTATGCGAACAGGGACACACTGCACCCCATGCTTAGGCATGCCCAGTTGTCAGGAAGCTTCTCAGGTTAGAAATCCAGCCCATGTTTTGGGTGAAAGCTGCTTTTCGGCCATTGAGATTCCTGCTGTTGTCATGACTGCGGCCTGTGCGTTTCCCCTAAAGACCTCGCTTTTATTCCCCCCCCCCCAGGGACAAAAGCGCACCACCACTACTCAGAAACCTGCACTCATTACCCAGAGCAGGCAGGCATATCTGGGCCACAGATGATTAATGCTTCTGTAGGCTCCGAGTGCCGACTGCGGGCTTGTTCAGGTGGCGATGCCACAATCTATACAGCGGTACTTCACCTCCCTGTACCTGCCTTCTGCAGAAAGCTCACCAGTGTACCACCGGGGGACCAACAAGCAGACACATGATGAGGCAGGCTGAATGGGAGTAAGTCTGAGCCTCCCTCTGTGACTGCATACATCTGTGTAGCCTGGACGTGTACTTCCAAAGAGCTCCTGATCAAAGTCTGACCTTTCAAAGCACTTTTTACTAAGTAGCCAATCAGTACCCTCCGTCAGTCTACTATCCCACACTCGACCTCGGCCTGACGGTTGGACGACATTTTCTCCATTTACCAAGAGTTCCCGCTGCCTGTCAAGGCTGCTGAGCTCTGAGGAGAAACGACTGCCTGCGCTTGTTATCTGTGAGCTATCCACTGCATCTTTGCAGGTAACCATCAGGGCATTGTCCTGATGGATATTATTATAGGTGGACCTTGTTACAGCAGTGGTTAAGGTACAGCTTGTGACCAGAAGGTACGTCGGTTCCTGTGGTCTTTTGGGCAGACGTCACAACCATTTCGGTGTTCCCACAATGACATTCCTATATTTCCATTCAGGATCCCTCCCAGCACCCCACAGACTGTATTTCGCCTTGACCACGAGATCCTCCACCTAGCTATGTTTCAGCTTTGCTTAGGTGGCTCCATCGCCCACAATCATTTCGGAATCTTTTCAACACTTTGTAGTTGGAGACTAATTGGAAATTATTAGTGCAGAAAAAGCAGAAGAAGCAAAGTCAATGGGGAACTACAGTCTTAATTACAAAATGTACTGCGAGAGTTTTACTCTTAAGAGTTTTACTTGTATTCCACTATTTATTAATGCACCTTTTGACAAAAGAGATTTTTCAACAATCTAATAAATACAGAACATCTACCAACAGAGGGATCAGCATATTCTTTAAAACAGAGCCCCCATCAGCCCCTTTTTTATTACGACTAAAACCCAGACAAGGAAAGAGGTCAACATAAAATCTGGGCTCTGTTATATAAGGAGGTGAATCTGAGAAACTAGGCCTCATTTATGGAATAGCTGCATATTTCGGATGACAATAAAACATAGCTACTTGATTTATACACATGAATACAAGATCTTATGTATTAAGATATTATGTATTACGTTAAAGTCAAATGTGCACTACTTTGTCCACTTGTATTAGCCTTAAACAATCATGTTATTATCTAGAGGACAAGCCAATGAAAAGGCTTGAAACAATGACATGACGTAAATAAGCTGGCCCCTGCAGTGCACTGAATGAACATTATGGATTTTTGTGAGCACGGCCCCAGGGATGCTATGTTATGAACCATGAGGTCAACCTCTGCAAACACTACGAAACACGCCACCATCAAGGTCTTCCAAGACTCGTCCCTTTGGATGTGCTCGACTCGAACCACATCTATGGTTCCATGAATGCTAGTTCAGAGTGTCAAACCGTGCACACCTGTCTTCAGGATTACCAACATATCCATATGAATCATCAGTAGGGATGTAATGATACAACAGGAATCGTTTCAAAAATCGATATAAGTGTATGACAGTTCAAGCCGATTGAGATCGCGATGCTCTTTTTAAACAGCACAGGGTCCAATCTACATGTCTTTTTCTTTTTTTGTTATAAGAACGTCATTGAAGAACTACGAAGCCCGCGAGGGTTCAGGTGAGAAATAAATTCGTAATCCATGCCCACGGTTTTGCAATTTGTGCGTGGTTCACAAATCCGTCCCCAATCCATCTGAAAGTTCTTTGCTAGCACATGTGCACAGACTGCTGCATGTCTAAGATTGATGGAAAGAGGAGATGAAAACTGGTCAGGGAGGCTGCCAAGAGGCCTACAGCAGCACTGAAGGAGCTGCAGGGATTTCCTGCAAGTACTGTTTGTGTACTACATGTGACAACGATCTCCTGTATTCTCCATATGTCTGGACTATTGGGTAGGGTTGAAAAATGAAAGCCTTTTCTTACAAAGATAAACACCCAGGCCTGGCTAAATTTTCCAAAAAAAATACATCAAGTCCCCCAAAAGCATGTGGGAAAATGTGTTATGGTGTTTCTGGCTGCAATTCCAAAAGGTATGCTGCAAGGACAACACAATGTATCACCAAAAGAACACCATACCCACAGTGACGCATGGTGGTGGTAGCATGGTGAAGCTTTAGTCAAGGTGGAGGGAATCATGAACAGTTATGAATACCAGTCAATTTTGATCGAAAACCTTTTCATAATTTTACCTTTCAGCGCGACAATGACCAAGCATACATCCGAATCAGCAAAAGAATGGCTTCATCAGAAGAAAATGAAAGTTTTGGAATGGCCCAGACAGAGCCCACACCTAAGTCCTATTGAAGATCTGTGGGGTGACCTGAAGATGGCTGTGCACAGGAGATGCCCCCTGCAATCTGAGAGATTTGGGGCACTTTGGCAAGGAAGAGTAGACAAATATTGCCAAGTCAATATGTGGCATGCTGATGGTTTCCTGCCCGAGAAGACTGAATGCAGTAATTATATCAAAAGGTACTTCAATAAAGTATTAGTTTAAGGGTCTGCGCACTTATGCAACCAGCTTATAGTACGTTTTTTTATTTTTGATACCCCCCCCCCCCAACAGATTTGTTTGCTTTTCAATTTAATTGTACAGGTTATAGGTCACATTAAAAGTAGAATTTTTTTAATAATCCATGGTCTCATTTTTTACATCACAAAAACCTGGCATTTTAACAGGGGGTGTACACTTTATTTTAACTTAATTAAGCAAGAATATATCAGTAACAGCCAAAATGTCCACATCATTACCAATCTTCGAGCCTCACTAGCTGCCATAAAAGATCCACATTCCTCCACATTTCACGTGCTTGCACATTTTCACATGTATCTGTCAAAGCGCATGCTTACGCCACATCCACTGATATGAGTTTTATCGCTGTTTTATCTTTCACAAACCACTTAACCTAAATTACTCCAGTAAAACACCCAGCTGTATCTCTCCGACGAACTCATCAGTCAAGGGACTAGATGTCACATAAATGTAATCACAATATAAATATTTAGTGTATCTTAATTACATTGCCATATCTTAATGCATTGACTGATTTTATAAATACTACATCAACGTATTTAATGGGATTAGAGTTATAAAATTTATTTAGACAATCCACATTTGCAGATGGTTTTAAACATCTGTGAAAACCTTCGAGGTTAATACCAACAATGGAGTTTGGATGGCCATGTGGAAACAATTATTAACGTTTCCGGACATCGTCACGTCAATTTCAAATTTTATACATATGAACACTCGTGTGAATTAGCTGTATTCCATATCAAATCCATGTGTAGGCTACACGCAGGCACTGTTAGGCTAACGTCACAAACATGCTGGTGACCATCCAGCTTACACGCCGAACATAACCGGCAGCTGGAGCCTCTTCCTCAGTCACTCAACCCCCACTTTCTCCACTTTAGCTTTTTTTTGTCTTTAATAACTGCTCTCATATCTTCAATACAACCATTTAGGCTAATCATATTTAAAAGTTATGGGTTTTGAAGCGTAATGTGCAATGTTTTAAATATACTGAATTAATAGGTCATTGAAATATAACAGGCAAAACTATTCCCATGCAGTGTGGATATTATTTTCTTAGTAATACTGCACTCTTTAACGTGAAGAATGCTTTAAATTCACAGCTGGGAATACCATAAAAATGAATGCATTCCCTCCTAAGAAAGTCTGTAGACATGATAAAAACTGTACATTTTAACATAACAACAACCTAATCTATCAGTCAGAGTGCGTCAGTATCACAGTTACTTCAAGGTTCACAGAATGTCGTAGCAGTTTTTATCGTTACACGTGTGCATTTACAATAAATTCCTCTGTTCGCCATCACGCTGACATAAGCATGCATTTCATAAGGACAGGTGTAATTATAAAATTATCAAATACACAGAGCCCAATGGCATTGAATACCCTACAAATCTCATTAGGGAATATGTAATATCGATAATATTAATACAATACCTCCAAACTAATCAGGAAATGAGGTTGTTACAGTGACATGCTGCTGGGCGCTGACATTATTACCACATACATTAATCTTTGTTATTACAAATGTATACAAGACATGTCCCGGTAACACAAAATGGTGATGAGCATTTTCTGACGCTTTCTGATCGTACGTGTCAGTCTCCCTTGAAATGGACATCCAGAAGAAAAAGCATCGGTGAGCATCACTAAAAGAAACAGATGGCTGAGGTAAACTGGCATATCCTTTTAATCAAAATCACGATCCGCAGAATTTGCCAGAGAAGACTTAACTTTGGAACATCTCAGAATGCCCTGTTCCCTGACGTCAGCGGATCCAGCAATAAGCAATATAATCTGGCACAAATGAAAGGGATTGCTTCTTGTAAAAAACATTTAGGAAAGCAGCTTCCAGAGGGATCGGTGTCTGTTTCGCTGCAGTGTCCTTGTCAGACATTTTTTGCTTATTATTGGATTGCCGTTTAATGACTGGATGCTCAGCCAATACCTACGACACAAGCAAAGGATTCTTCTGCTTTTGTTACCCATCCTGCTAAGTCCTGAGAAACAATCTTTTTCAGACTAATGTTATGACTCACATAATCATAACAAGAGGTACAATCGGGTGATGGCTACATCAGTAGAGGCTTATAGTGCAATGTAAATTTGTGCGTAGTTGCATGTAAATCCACTGAAATCCATTTAGGACAATCACTCAGGTCATGCCTTTTCCTACTATAATGCCTCAAACACACCCATTTTTCACTCTGATCTTTTAGCATTTAAGATGCCTGACTTATGAGACTGACACGTTAATGTGCACATTAAGAGCTCAGATATGCACCGTACAACATGAAGTGCCTTTGACAGAGGGCCTATATCAAAGACAACACAGCAGTCTCGGCCCTGTACTGACCCAGTTCTGCTGTTAATTATCATCCCTGGCAAACAATATTCAGCTGGGCCAGCTGCTTGTGTAACATAACTGACATGATGCCTGGTTGAAGTTCCACATTTCAAACTTCACAGCTCTGTTTATGCTGCTTTGTGCACATCTGCCCCACACAGACACAGTTAAAATGACCAAGAAGTTTATGTAGCACCTTTACGGTGCATTTCAGAAGCCCTGAATATCTAACATTTCACATTTTTCTTTGAGTTGCAGGTTAACAAGACTAAAAGATGAAGTTGCATCTTTCAGTTCTTCTTAATATTCCATTGGCACCATTCAGAGGAACCGCAGCACATGTAACAAACTCGGGAGAAATGCTGAGGAAAACACTGCCACACTTCATTACACTATACTATCAGTCCGATTGTTACACAATATCTTAACAGTAACATTCATTAAATAACCCCGTGCTTCATCTGCAACGTGCATCATCATTTTGAATGGGAATTAAACTCCTCCTGATGGACCATGGTAAGAAAGGGTGCAGGCGCGGCACATCCCCGTTAGTCCAACCATAGACTGCGGCTGCAGCGGGTGCATGTGTTCCGAGAAACATTAACACTGGGATAAATGGTGGAATCTAAGGCACGGGCTCAGTGCCGATCAGACGGGCTGCCGGCCCCCGGGGCTCGGCTCGGTACCCGGCACCCGGCACGGCGCCGATCAGACGGGCTGCCGGCCCCCGGGGCACGGCGCTCACAGCTCTCCGGGTAACGGTGCATGTGAAGTTGTCTGGCTCGGACACGAAGAAAAGTTGCACGTCTGCATGCGGCTGCAAGCCGCACATGTCCGCCGACGCGCAGCACCGGGGCCGAACCGCTGAAATGACAGCGGCGCCGCACCGACACCGCACCGGGATCGCCGGGCAGACCGGCCGGCAGCCGCCTCCCGATGGCCAGCAGCCCGTGCATTCGCCGAGCGCCCGATCGCTCCCTGCATTCTGCCACAATGACCCATAAAGGAGGGAGCGCGACCGGAGCCGAGCCGAGCCGAGCCGCGGCTGCAGCGCACGGCAAGCGCGAGCGCGGGCGCGGGCGCGCGCCTACCTCGGGACGCAGCTCGCGGACGTGCGGTCTATCTCCCAGGTCGCAAAAAGGTTCATAGGCACCGGGACCGGGCCGGAGCCGGCTGCACCCAGGACGGCCGAACCCAGGACGACGGAGACGGGAGCCGGGGCAGCGGCGGCGGGGTTCAGCAAGGCGGCCCGGACCGCTCCTCTCTCCACAGCCGCCGCCATCATCGCCTCTCCCCGGGTTGCAGCTCCAGCTGACAGTGTGGCGTCGCAGATCGCACTGGATCCCGTCCCCCGGAGATCTGCCTCCCTCACTGGATCGGCTCGGCTCGGCTCCGTGCAGCGCGGTGCTCCAGGCGCGTAGGCGGGGCCTGTCCGCCGAGACGCGCTGCCGTCCGCGGCCGCTGGGGGCGCTCTCACTCCCTCCTCTTTCAGCTGGTTTACTTATTATTATTTTGTTTTAAAGATTTTTCTGCCCTTCCTTTATTTAAATTAACTAATGTTTTACTCATTTAAACGAGATTTGCATTTTGCTTAATTGGCATAATGTTAACTGGAATACAGTCCTACTATATTTTCTTTTATACAGCCATTGCGTGCTTACTGTGTTATAATGCAGAAGAAAGGCTATATTCTTTGCCAGGAATGAATGTCTATGATGATTGCATCTTGAGTTACAAAGCGACAGCTTAAACTCATATTAAAATGGCCTAATATGTAATGACTGCCAAGTACTGCCATTGATGCTGTCATATTTAATCGGTGTCACATGTTTAATAAAGGAGGCCATTTGCTTCTGTCAAATCCTTATCTGTGTGCTTGTTCCGCTGCTGAATATGATGAAGTGTTTTGTCTGTGACCATCCAGGGTCCCGCACACATTGTTCGGTGGACCCCCGGTGGACATGCACGACGGATCTTCCCTTTTCATAAATACCGGCCACAGTCATAGAAAATGCGAAGCCAGCCACAGACCAAGCTTGGGTGCCTTGCTGCTTGGCATCGCTGACGATGGGAACCCCCTTTCAACCTATCCCCCTGTTACTGCCTCAGACTTTATTAATTCACTCGCCGTCCTCAAAGGTTAAATGTAAATAAGTCCTTGCTTCCCTAAGGTTTTGCATGCATCTGTGTACAGAATGAATATTAATGCTGTTGGTTACCTGCACAACGTTCCTCAGTGAGGATGTTCAGGACGTTAAACAAAGCAGCGTTAAGACATTTTATATGGTCTGTTGTTCTGCCACTAACCCCACCATAAACAAGTTGAACATAGTTACGAATTTCATTCATTAATTTTCCACATTTTCCATACGCGAATGTCATAAGCAGGGTCACTCTGAAACCCTGTCATTTCACACACAGTAACGTACAAACGCCAGTACTGTATGTTATGAAATCAAATCACTGCATAAATGTAATTTATTTTCAAAATAAAAGAACGGCATCACATTTGCACAGTTCTCATACAGATTGCGTGTATGATGGAATATCCTATTTTTTATCTGTTTTTAATGTTCTACCACAAGACTAATTGCCAGATATAAATTTATTCTTTTCACCCACGTTCTGTAGGGAATTCGTAAGTCCCCATCTTTGCTTCACCTGCAGATTTATAATACTGCGTAATATTGTCCATTTTCAAGCACAAACAAAACAAAAAGCTTTATAATGAAATAATGAATATTTAAGTGGATGAAGTGCCATTCTGAATTGGGAACCATTTTCGAGAGCGTCTGAATATCCCTTAAGGCTCTGTAACCATAGTACCAAAACAGCCTACTCATTCATTCACGAACAGCTAATTTAAAAACTGTCAGAAAATTATTAATGACTATTAATGGTTATCCACTAAATTTTTAATAATACACAGGTTCGCAGCGCCGATCGAGGGAGAAAATGACCTCGATATACATAGAGACTTATTAACAAGCTGCATAAACTTATTCCCGTCTATTTGCACGAACCACGCGTAAGTGAAGCATTTGTAACCCGCTTTGGGTACAAGTAGTTATGTATATTAGAAAATTAGTGTATATTACTATTATCGCAGATAATGAAGTTACCCAGAGGGGGTTACCATGTCCGGATCGGCCACGCCCGGGCTGCCCCGGCCTGAATGCGAGCCGGAGCACCATCTGCGCGCGCCTGTGCGCCGCTGGCCGGCCTGGCCCTTTGTTAGGACGGCTAGCGCACATACTGTATGCGGTGCCTCCAGCATTGTACTGTCTAAACGCGCCTCTGCGTGCCTGTGTTTTGTAGTATAACTCACACTGCCATATATAACCCCCTTTCTAAATGCATTTCAATTGCGTCCCAAACCAAACTTAAAACTTTGCAATTCGTGCAATGTGCAATTCCGCCACAAATGAATAAACATTCCCCTCGTAAATAAATGTTAATGTAATTGCACGCTATTGAATTCAGTTTAAGTAAAACTGAATGTAAAATTCCAGACGATGCTTAAATAGAGTATGATGACCATAGGCTTTAGCAGTTGATTAAAAACAAAAAGTACTACCAAAAATCAATAACACGTTACAATTGCTGCCGTATTATGTACTTTAAATGAAGTGTTATGGTGCCCCCTATTGACCAATATTGCTTAGTTACGTTATAATGTGCGCATTTAACGACTTAATTGGTTTTATTACAAAAAACGGCTTTGAAATGTTGAAATGTCAATATGCTTCAAATGGTATTCTGTTCTAACTGCAAGCGATTCGGTTTTGTATACATTCACTCATACTTTGCTAACGTCATATGGCTTCATTCATTTTAATAATAAATTTAATAATTAATATAAGGCGCCAACCCGCTAATCCGTCAAACAGTTTTAGAACTTTGTTACATTAATCTAGTTGATCCATGGCGTATGCGGGGTTAGTCTCAGGAACAGCGTAGCCTTAAGTAATATATATTTCCACAAAGCTGAAATATTTTGCACAATAGTTTTTGTGTGTAGAAAAACAACCTGTATTTAGTTACTTATATTGAATATATTAATTTTACGTATTACGTATATATTATTTTTTTTTAAATATAATAATAGGCGCCTGTGCGTCTGAACTTATATTTTATATAGCATCTTATATAGCAAGTTAACTCGCAATGATTGTCAAAGTGCACAACACAACACTTTGCCCAACGAATCCCATGTTGGCAGTGTGCAAAACCAAAGCTGAATTTACGTGTTTTAAGTGGGAACCGTATTAAAGCGTGTCTGACCGATTAATGCCTGTACTCGAAAAGCGCTGGAAAGACAGATGACAGGAAGAGCTCCCCCTATTGACCAAACGAAAGAGCTTTCCTTGGCAGGAATGCAAAAATGCGTGGTTTGGCTGTAACATTTATCGTAAATTACATAATAAATAGTCAGTGTGATTTTAAACTTTTTCAATCATAAAAAATATTATTTTTGGATTACTTGAGTACTACTTTTTTTAGACAAATGTTTATGAAATACTAGGCTGAAACCAAGGGCGTAGATTTGCTCTGGACATTGGTGGGGACCTATGACTAAGTGGATTAAATTATTGGTGGGGACATT
>JAODKM010000040.1:13379134-13392990 GCA_026780845.1 Petrocephalus sullivani | reverse complement strand
CCAGTTGACCTTGGACCCCCAGAGGTTTTTCTTCTCCCTGCTTGGGAGTTTTTGGTTCCTCTCCTCCATTGTCAATTGGCTTTTTCTTTCTTTCATTTTATTTTCTATTCTGTCTTTCTTTTATTCTATTTCATTCATTTTATATGTATATCAGTGTATTCATTTTGTATGTATATCAATGTATACCAATGTATTCTAACACACCCATGTAAAGCACCCTGGGACAACTCTGCTGTGAAGGGTGCTATATAAAAGTAAACTGAATTGAATTGAAACTGAACTTAGAGATAAAGTCAAAATATGTCACATCCATAACGGCAAAATATTCTCCTATTGTTGCTTTAATGCCCCCCTCCCCACACACACACACACAGACTTGCATACTGATCTAAATGGGGACCGTCCATTTGTTTCTATGGGAAAAACCCTAATCCCAATCCCCAAACGTGATCTATGCAACCCCCCCCCCCACACACACACATACACACACACACAGTTTTAGGTTGGCAATCATTAAATACCTGTACTGGAGCAATTTCAGCAGCATCCTTTGTGTGGCCCTCCTTGGCCGACATCTTACCCAGGAACCTCACTTTATCTTAAACAATATCACCCTTCGTGGCTGGTCGCCTTCCCACCATGATCCTGGTGGCACGACAACACCTCCCTACCAGCGGGCAGGTGATCACCAAAGATCTGGCTGTGTAACAGATTGTCATGCAGGTAGGGCTGACATGCTCCTCGATGCATCGCTCTCGCTTTTCAGGCGCTCCGCCATGCTGCACTGGGACTCTGCTGAAGCTAAAGTTTATTTTATCTTCATGACTGCATTATGTAAATATAATTGTTCATAACAGGCTCATACGATGATGTTTAAATTTCGTATTGGACTTGAGAAAAATGTCTCCCCATGTCGTTGTGGGGTTTCCTCTGGGTACTCTGGTTTCCCCCCACAGTCTGAAAACATGCTGAGGCTAACTGGAGTTACGAAATTGCCCATTTCTGTGCATGTGTGTCTTTGCGATGGGCTTGTCCCCCCATCCTGGGCTGTTCCCCGTAGCCTCTGGGATAGGCTCTGGACCCCCCACGACCCTGAACAGGAAAATGGATGGATGGATGAAAATATAGCAACTGCCTGGTTACTTCTAAGGAGCGATTGCATGCTTGGTCCCACTTGGTCCCACCTCTGTTCCTTCTGCATGTCTTCTGTCTCAGACGCACTGCTTTGCAGCTTCCCCTAGGTGACACAGAGGTCCTCCTCCCCCAGTCAGATGGAACAAGTCTGCTGTGTGCACCTGTGAAGACGATCCTATAGCCTATAGCAGCTGTGACCTCTTAACCTTAACTGTCATGATCAGAGACCATTCACATTATGACAAACAGTGACGTGACCAATCAGAAACAAGACAGGCTGTGTGATCACCAGGTGTCCACTGCAAGTATGAAACAGTTGATTACAGGTACAAGGTAGTGTAGCCTGACACGACACAAAGGAGTTCACAGAACTTTCAGACTTAGAAACTGGAACCATACACTAGCATAATATGCTAATAGACTAATATTGCAATATCTGCTCACACATGCTCTTCATGATATGACATTTAATATTCCACACTTCATTCTTTTGCAAGTTTGACCTGAGCCCAAGATTCATTCACACCGCTTTTATATATTGTAAATGAACCTTCCTGAAGACAACTAATAAGCTTCCCAACTGATGCAAACCTTTTCAAGCCAAGCAATTTTCACCCTGGGCTCCAAAGCGTATACAACCCCAAATCAGAAAAAGTCGGGACAGTATGGAAAACGCAAATAAAAAAAGAAAGTAGTTATTTCTAAAATTACTTTGACATTGAAAACAATATAATAGTACATTATTTAACATGTTCCTCATGAATTTTATAGTTTTTTACAAAATAAACACGTATTTCAATTTAGGTTCTTTTGAAAATCACTACTTTCCTTCTTATTTGCATTTTCCATACTGTCCCAAATTTCTGATTTGGGGTTGTATATAAGAAGCACTGAAATGCTGACATATGACAGGTAGTGACATATTTAGCTGTTTTTATTACATTACAGTGACAGAAAACTCTGGGAAACTGGAATGCAATGAGACCAGAATTTATTACTAGGCACTAGTGAACAATACTGAAATCAGTGGGCAGATACGCAGTTGGGGTCATGGTGCGAAAATGTTTGCTAGCTGGATTAGATCAGTCCTACAAGGAACACGCGGGACCAGAGGTCCCGACAGGCTGAGGTACAGAACCGGGGAGGAACAGCAAGTTTAAACAGGGCAGGTCAGCGCTGGAGGGAAAGGCTCAGTATGCATCATATGCACTCCGCAATACTGCGCAGTGACTGCAAGGCTGCACAGGGGTCAAAGAGGGGGTGGGACACGTGTGTCTAATTAGATTGAAAAGAGGCCTGCATTCTCAAAAGGAGGGCGGGACAGTTCTTTCATATTTTTGCTTTGCAAGTAGCAAAGCAGAATTTGAATTTTTTTTAGTGTAGGCCTACCTACCTTTCACTTAATTTCAGTATGTATGATGTATTGTAATTCGATTATTCAATCTACTTGTGTATTTATTGTTATTGTTAGAGTACTAGAGAGTCACCAACAACCGGAAACAAATTCCTTGTATGTTACAGCATACTTGGCAAATAAACCTGATTCTGACTCTTATTCTGATTCTGCCTATTAAGTACAATGTTTACAGTCTTCACTTCCATAATTTAACAGTGATTTTATTAGTTTGTGTTCTCCCCTATTTTTTATGCAATCAACAGTGATTGGACTATATATTCCATCATACAGTATGATATTCCATCATACCCAAACATATCAGGATTAGGATCATTTATTTATTGGCAAGTATGGTAACATACGAGGAATTAACTTTGCAGGACAATCAAGTCAACCAACATGTACATTAGGAACATAAACAAAATAAATGTGCCATGTGTACATAATGTGCACAATACAAAGCAATGTAGCAGAAAGGTCATTGGAGGGGGGGTGTAGTTGTGGCCTCCTTAATGCCTGTGGTTTTGATCTTGATAGACCTCAATCTCTAGCTGGGTGTAAGTGTTTGAGAATTCCATCAAAGGACACTTACATCTTAAATCTATGTATTCTTGCAGTAGGCTGATTCGCTAAAAAATTAACAGTGTGTAATAATAATCATGGAGCTTTCGGTGGGAGTTGCCTAGGTTACAAAAGTAGCACATCCATGGCCGTACCTGCAAACGCTCTTTGCAGTCACGGCCAAGAAGAGTAATAGCATGTCATGTCACGCCGGCTTTGCCTTCCTGAGAATTTGGTATTTCATTTGAAAAAACATATAGAGATACATTTTAGTTTTATCTTTGCCACATCAGGTCAAGCTGGCTAGTTAAGATAGCTACAAACAAAATACACGTAACATTTAATGTAATCATATTTTAGCTTTCAGCACTTTATTAGGTTAAAGTATTTTATTTGCAATGACCAATAGACTTTTTAAGAAAGAGCTACATAAACGTGACATTAAGATTAATGTAAAGATTAAGATTGACTTTACCGAATGATTCCAGGGGGAAATTCTGCTGCATACAGCAGCGAGAACCTTCGAGCAGATGGACAAACATACATAACATGCCAAACAGACAAGGTACAGAGATAGCTCGCATAATACTGTAAACATAAATGTAGTGCAAACATATTAAAAAGTACACTGTAAATTAAATATTCTGAAAACAAAATGTAATACTAAAAATAAATATTTAAAGATAAGAATACTTGTTTAAAATTATGTGTAAAGTACTTTATCTAGATACTTACACAACAATTTAAATGAGACAAGCAGGAGTGCAACTCTCCTCCTTCCTCAGATAATGTAAGTCTTTTATAACCCCCTCCTTTCATTCCATATAAATTCCTTTTGAACAAGCGTACAAAACGGTGAGTATAAAAAAGACACAAAAATCAATATGTAATTTTCTTATTTTTTGTTAAAACAAAGTTTTTCAAACCAGCAAAATCAAAAGGGAATGGAGTTCACTTTAGAGAGGGGTTTTAATTTCGCAATATTTGAAATTTAGCAAACAGCAGCCATAATATTCTGTTAAAAAAAGTTTAAAAAGCCAGATGTGTGTTGTGACTCCTGTGACCATCATCAAACTTGTCTGCCATTTGTGCCACTGCAGCCCTTCTGTTGGTTTGTGTCACACAGGATAGCCTTAATTCACAACACATATTCTTGTCTGCCCAACACCCCGTTGGCAGTTTGTGGTTTTTTCCTCCTTGGCTGACTGTGAGCTACCTTGCTGACGGCTGATGCTCTGACCCAGTCCTCCGACCATAATGATCTAGCCTCTATCAAGCCTACTCAGATTTTTATCCCTACCACATGTACTATGGTTACTGAATGTACCATGCAATATATCCTATACCTGGACACACACTTTTTTTATGAGATTTTTATTTTATGAGAGTCAACATTTCCCACTTCACATGGACTGGTTATAATATTTTGGCTAATCTGTACATGTTGACACCAGAATTCATTGATTAACTTAGAAAAATGGATAGGGCACAAGGAGGGGTAACATGGTGGTACATTGGTCAGTCTTGTCGTCTCATACCTCTGGGACCTGGGTTCGAGTGGAGGTTGCATGTTCTCCCTGTGTGGTCGTGGGGCTTCCTCTGGGTCTTCTACTCCCACAGTCCAAAAACATGCAGAGATCAACACAGTTACAAAGCAAGCACCAAACCTTACTGGTATTAGTTGGCTTACTAATTTCTGGAAAACCCAGGAATGAATCAAGGCCTCCCAAGCTTGCAGACTTCAACAGCAACATGTTCTCCATTCTAACCACCAAACACTGCTCGCTCCTGTCAGCTTGGTACATCGTGGTAACATGTCCTTTCTCTGAAGCTTTTATTAAATCATCCCCCCTCAACTTCCCTCTCCCCTTTTTTCAAATTCAGAGATTCATGGAACATGGAGTGTGTCTAGCGCTTTTAAATGTAACAGTGTCACTAGTTTATTAGAGCCAATTTCCCCTGGTTGGAAGATGAACACCTTAAGCAGGGTGTCCTCTTTTTTATCAGAACACAACCACAGCTAAAGATATGAGACAGTTTCTACTCACACCCAACTATCCTAATTAAAATAGATTTATGTTTTGCTGGTATTGATTGGAGTGAAAAAAAAGCTTCTCAAGAAGAATTAAGCAAGAATATTAGTATAAATTGTTTCTTAATGAAAGAGATTTCTCAATTAGACTAATTTCATAATGAAAAACTTGTTTTACACATATATTTTGTGTTGACTTATATAACTTCCAAGTAGCTCTATTTGCAAATTTGCCATAACAAAATAAGGATAGCATCGCGTCTCTCAGGATCCATCCATCCATCCATCCATCCATCCATCGTCCTTCTGTACGCTTACCCTAGTCATGAATGACCAGACATTTTCCTTGGAAGCTGTTCTGTGGCTCACCCGTGACCTGCAAGCTCAGTACTAGTATCTTAGCTTTGCAGGGTCTGTCATCTTATTGTTAAGTCAGACAGTCAAACAGTATTTGATAGAGTTCCAGATGACCGATGAACAAATAACCGATAAGGCCCAGTCCAGGAGACCTGGAGATGTCTGTCCAATGAGATCAATGAGGAATTCTAGTGGTGATCTGTACCTTTAAAAGCAGTGCTTGTGTCTAAAAGTACAAGAAAAGCGAAATTGCCACAATTAGAGGAGATCAGTAAATCATTTAGCATTTAGACAAAGGGCAGTTTCAGTGGTGGGGTGTTCTTTGCACCCAGAATGAAATTCATCACAGGCACAATTATCCAGCAGGAAAAAGCTGTGCAGGTATCAATGACTGCCCATAAAATGGAAGGTGGACCTGTCATCTGACTTTAGTTAGATTACAGCTAGTTACTGCCATAGGCAGCTTGAAAGGTACCCAGGTAGCATGCCTATATGGGGCCCATATGGGGCCCATGTGGGAATGCTACCTGGGTATACTTTCACCATCCCTCTGTCACCAGCTTTTAAATAGTACTTTTCCATGCTTAGTTAAAATACAACGGTACTTATGGATGTCCATACTTGGGAGCATATCGGTGAGTTCTATGTTGCATGGTTGCATTAACATTTACATTTATAGCATTGGGCAGACGCCCTTAGCCAAAGGCACTTACAGAAGTGCTTAGAAGTCTCTGTCAGTGGATTCCTGGTTGACTGACGGACTTGCTCATATTTCCGACTGAAATTCTTTCAGGAACTTAATATATACCATTATTAATAATGGTATATATAGGCTGGTGATCTGGGTGATGAAAACACCTTTGGTCCCAGGAGCTCATTGCGGAGATTGAGAGGCACTGGGAGCCTGGCTTGGCAGCGAGGTGTCAGTCACAAATCAGATAATATTTGGGGAGCCTGAAGATTCCGCTTTGCTATTGAGGTCACCATTTCCTCAGCACAGCTGTATCCATCACTGGCTCAGAAAGCCACTGCAAAGATCCTTTCTTTCAATCCTAAGGCTGAATACATAGAGGAACAGAAATGCACACTGGCCTAAGAATCACAAAAACCACCAGCCTTCAGAAACACTGAGCCCCTGCATGTTTTGTGTTTTACAGGTGTCATAAATTTATTATATTGAACAAGACCTCCAGTCTATTCCTGTAAGAATGCTTCTCTCTAGGAATGTTTTATTTTTCATTGTATCTTGTCATGGTAACAAGTTACTCCAGATAGTCACAAGAGCCAATTCAATAAAGATTCAAATGTAAATGTCAAACGCATAGTAATTAACAAATCGGATCCGATTCACTCTGGTGTTACATTTTCAATAATATCAGTCAGAAAAACGGACTTACAAGCATTCAGATGGATTTGTTGTTCAAACTAGAATATGTGTATTTTTATTTAATTAGCTGTGGAAAAAAGATGGGTGGGTATAATGCAAATGAAATATACAGATACATGCAGATTTTATCCAGTAGATGGCAGACTTTTTCTTTTCTGTGTCATCTGAATGTTTAGCCTCAGTACCAAAGGAGCATTTTATTACAGAAATGCTGATAGACAGAACACATTCTAGGTAATATTGCACCCTAAACTGAACTTCGGTAAGAATAGAAAATTATAGATATAGATATAGAGAGAGATTTTTAGCTGAGATGTATTAAAAACGTAAAGGCTTGCATTACCACTAAATGTGTGGTGCAGAAATGGCAAATATTGCTATTAGCTTCACTATCGTCCAATGCAAAATATCTCAGATTTCATCCATTTAAATCATAGCCCAAGGTGCGGATGTGCCGGCTGCTTTGGGCCTGTCGCTATGCACAGGTCATAAAGGGAATTATGTGGCAAACATCAAAACAAGATCATCCGGAAAACCAAAAGGCGACAAAATTGAATGGCTAAACTGCAGCTTCTCCCATATTTAAAGCACCACCCACAAATTTCAAGTGATGTTTCACAAAATAGACAGAGAAAACAATGTCAAAAGAACACTTCATATGTTATCTCTACTCAGGATTAGAAACAGACAGCATATATACAGGAGGGATGCTGCACCTGCCCCAAAGATGAATACAGGAGGCTTCCATGTTGTCAGATTTGAAGAGTACCACCTTTACCATACTCATATCTTGCTGTGCTTAAGAATAACATTTATTTCAAAGTCTCGTTATCCTCGCCGGGCTTTAAAAAAAGCACCATAGATCAAATGGGGACTCATCTTCTAAATAGGAGAAAGGGTAAGAGTTTCATATATAATGTGCATTTTAGAGGGTAAATACTGAGCATGACTGCAACAAGCTTTAAAGGGAGGGGGCTGTGGCTTCTTGGAGAAACAAAGGCTGACACATCTTCATCCTCCAGGGCTGGGGGAACTGTGCCATATTCCCCTTCATGTCTCATCATAACGCTATAAACAAGCCTGTGTCTCTTTTGCGTAAAGGAAGAAGGGCATTTTCATCCAAATTAATCAGAGAGACACCTTTCAATATATCCATTCATGCATTGTTTGTGGAACAATGAATCTGGGATTTTTTTTTCTATGGCAAAGGAGAATAATTTTAAGAATATTTTTGTCGATGAATATGTCTTATATATCTAGTGCACATTAATATTTCTACAGAAATATGAGACCTTTTCAGTCATCATTATATAAATTGTAGCTGTGAAAATGACTATCACAGCTAAGCTGACAAATTGTCTTCTTAAAATCAGCAGTCAAAAGTAGAACAATTAATGATTAAAATCATGTTTATTAATTTTACCAATTCATTTGTTTTTAGTTTGTTCTGACTCCACAGCATCTTTGTTTTTATTGGACTTCTAAGACTGATTATTATGGGTAATCTCAGAGCACAGTGTCAGTGTTTGATCCCCGTCCCAAATAAACTCCTCTTTGCATCCTCTGTCCAGCCTAGCATGACAGTGAGGACCCAATGTCCCCACGATGTGGTAAAACCTGTTACTTTTTAGTTTCTGGGGACATTTTTCAGGTCCCCACAAAAATCTGTAAATGCAATCAAAAAAGTAAAATTGCCAAAAGTCTTGTATTTTGTTTCTTATGGTTAAGGTTAGGGCTGGGTAGGGGTTACCTTGGGGTTCCTGGTTCCCCACGTACCAATGCAGTTCAATCAGCTGCCCTGATCAGAAACACCTGTGCGATCCCCTTTATAAGCTCATCCGCTTATGACTCAGCATTCAGTACTGTTGATTCAGTGCCTTCTGTCCAGCCCTGACCTGGCTTTCCTTCTAAGCTCCAGCTCTGCTCCATCCCCTTCTTCCTCAGAGCATCCCAGCGTAGCCACCTCCAGTTTCCCGTGTTCGTGTCGAACTGACAGTCCCAGCAACCGATTCCTTTGGGTCAGTGATTCCAATTTTGAGACTAGCCCCCCAATTTAATCATCGATTGCCTGTTTCCCCAATAAAACCCCAGGTGTCCACATCTGGGTCTCTGTGATTCGGTCATCACTGTGTGTGTGACTATAGCTACTAATGCTAAAAAGCTCATGAATAATGTTCATGTGGGATCTATTCATTTGTGACAGGATTTAGAATTTCATGCTATGGTGCACAAATAAAGCTTTTTAGAGATTCAGAGATTCGTAGAAATTTTTGTTGGCATAGCCTGCTGCTACTGGAGATAGCAAAACAAAAGACAACTTGGGAATTATTAAATACAAGACAATATGCACAATACTTATGTTAAACCATGGATGTAAAACCATTTACATCAGACTTGTGTCAGGGGTGAGGCTACAAGGTGGGCAGCCCGGATTATTTGCCTACCCAACAACTCAGCACACACAAAATTAACCAGTCATTAGTGATTTAATAGAATTGTCCTGGAACCTCCATAAGAACATTAATATGATTCAGTACTGCTCTATCCCTCATGTATAACTTTTACTCATCAGGGCATCCCGCAAGACCTCTGGCATAATTCAAACACTGGTGCCCACCCAACATACCCAAATTCACGCCTCCCCCAGGATGGCATTCTGGTAATACAACTTACAATCCTGTTAACGCACTTACAATCCTGGTAACACACTTACAGTGCTAAATGTGTCAGCTGTATTTTATGTTCAGGCTCTGCTTGGAGGTCTCTATTGGACTCTATCCCCACTCAGTAACTAAGATTAAAGGAGAGTCACTAGCTTAATGCTGGCAACTATCAACCTGCAGGTACTTGACAAAATGGCCAGGGAGTACAATGGCAGGCAGGCCACATTGCCTGGCTTAAAGCCCATCTTTGTCTTGGTGAGATGGTGCTGCTTGGGGGCTGAAGGTCACACCTACCATAGTAGTTATTTGAGGGTTACGGCCTAATTTTCACTTGGCACAGACACCTCTGAACTGATGGTAGTAGGTTCAACAACCTTGGGCAGCAGCTAATTTTTCAAACACACTGAACAGACATTACACTATCCTGAGATTGCACTGTGGAGTATGGAATGTTCAAAAGCAACGCTATACCAGCATTTTGGAGTCGTGACAATAAAATTAATTTGGGGGTGGGGGGGGAGATTTATTGAGGTCCCCAGTTGTAAAATTTTACGATGAGTGGGTCCCCACAGTGAATTTTACTGCCAAGACTTCCAAATACCGCAGTACGCCACATTACCTTAATACCGCCCAATCCTAAATTCGACTCATAAACAGCGATAGAGTCAGTATAGTGATGAACTGGTGAACCTCCTTACAAGTTTTATCTTATTGGCGTATAGAGTGTGCTTGCCAGTCTGCTAGGCACTGCACTGCAACTGTGGAGGGGACTTATGCCTTTACACGGTCAAGGAAATTGTGTGCGACAGTGCAGATGGCATTGTTAGCTTCATAAAAAGGAGGTTCTGCAGATGTGTCCCAAACATCAAATTCTAGCATGGAGAGATGATGGACCTAAGCTTAAATACAAAGAATATTTAATCCTTAACGATTTCTTCATTATGTGAAGTGGGAAGAACAATTAATCCCGAAAAAAAACACCATCTGGGGTTTATAAAGTATATATGGAAAGGTCAATGCAAAAGTAGATGATGTATATAAGTATACTTATATACTTAGCAAAGTTATCTTCTGTGAAAGATCTGAGGACGGTCTGGAGAGGCGTTTAACTAGGAGTATGCCAAAATAATAAAGCACGAAATCTTTTCAGGCAAAGGTCAAAACACTGCAGTATTTATTTCTAGATCGGCTTGTGAATTCTTGGTTTTGGCCTTGGACCTTGCCTGCGAGTCAAACCAACATGAAGACTTTAGAAATTCTTTCAGTGAAAACAGACAATATGGGTGCTGGAAGAAAAGTATAATTAATAAAACGAGCAGGTTCGTCAGGGGAATCAGCCAAAAAAAATCACAGCTTATTAAAGATTGAAAAATCCTATTTATTGTTATTGAAAATGACAATGACCACAAGGAATGCAGATTGACTATTCACAGAAAATTCAGGCCACAAAAGCAGGATAAGTTAGGTGATGTCAGCGGCCGCAATCTCATTGTAGATATTGCATGCAAGATTATTGAATTAAAAATTGGCGTTTTTTTTTTTTTCAAACGGCAGAATACATGTGCGCAGAAATACCCAAAAGCAAATTGTAACATCTGAGTTTGTCTCAATCCCAAATGACTTGAGTGCAAAGAAAAAAATAAGCAGTTTTGGTTCACTGTCCTAATACTCAGGGAGGGAGCTGCATAATAAACAGTCACTATAGTTACAGTTTCCAAATCCTTTTTTCCCAAATGGATGTCAAACCTCTGCTCTAAAACTAAAATTAAATGCAGTTTTATATAGAATGCACTGGAGTCGCCCAAAACAACCTGAGCAATAATTTATCTGTCTGACAAGGCAGCCAGATAGAGGTAGGCTACTTCACAAGCAGTTAACCAGGCCTTTTGATCAGCATGAGCTAAAAATGGCTAATGAGTCTATAAAAAGCTGAGGGCTGGAAATCCATCTTCTGATCTTCAGAGCTTCAATCCAGAGACTCCCATTTACTGCACTGGGGCCCACACTACTCCTTCAGAAATACATTATTTTGAATCCTTCAGATGCCAGGTCTTCTTGAATCTGTATTTAATTTTGTTCTATCTTTGACATGGACGGCATGGTCGTCAGAGGGTACCTCTCTCACCACACACCCTCCTCTGCACTATGTGGGGTTTGCAAGTTCACCTCGTGTCAATGTGGATTTTCTCCTGCTGCCCAAAGATTTTGCAATTTGCATAATAGGTATCTCTGGATCATCCATAATGCGTGACGGATTGGCGTCCATAGTGGTTATGTGAGGGATCACGGACAGGAGATGCAAGTGCAGATTATTTTTGAGCAAAAAAACTGTCCAAGTCAAAAGCTAGAGCAGGGGTGGGCAATCTTATCCGCATAGGGCCAGTGTGTATGCTGGTTTTAGTCAGTTCTAACCCAGGTATGAGGACTCTTTTGCCAATCAGTCCACTAATTAGCAACCCAAGTAGGGAGTTGCAGCAAAAACCCACACACACAATGGCCTGAGCTAGAGCGAGCGAGTGCAAATCTGTATTGGTGGATGAAAGCATAAATTGGGGGACCGATGTTATACGTTGGCAATCAGAAGGACAAAGCTAAATTTAGGGTCGGAGGACGGAAAGAGGATAAGGCAATATACATCAGCAATGAAAATGGCAAAACTCAGGGTCTAAGGACAGGAAGAGGATGAGCTGAGGTACAGTGGCAATCAGATGGGCAAGGGAAAGCTCAGGGTCTAAGGACAGGAAGAGGATCAGGCAACCAGATGGACAGATAAATACAGTGGAAACTACTTATATTTATCACGGTCATAGTGATCAACCACTTATATGGATCAAATATCTTGGGACAGAATCATTCCTGTACAAATACAGTTTAAACAATTAGCTTTTAGTAATCAAGTAGTCTGCGTACAGTGTTCGGTGGTACAGTTTTTTTCTTTTTACACATAACATACCAAAAAAAATGTTAACTACTTTACTTTTATTGCCCTACTTTTCCTCTCGGTTACCCATCTGCTTCTGGCTAGCAAACTGAGGCTAATGCTGTGTGCACAGAAAACATGACAACATGCACAGAGAACTCTCAGTGACGAATATAAACTTCTAGAAACGAGCCAGCGAAATGCAGCAGCAAAACTACAATAAACTATATTTTACGTACAGTAATGGACTAAATTATAGCGTATTTGAATTTGAATATATTATATAGTAATTTGTTTATATTATATAGTAAAGTGTTTAAAACAGCCACACTTTGAGACAATCAATAAAAGTCAGCAAATGTTTATACTGTGCATTTTATTTTTTGTTTCTTGCAACAAATATATAAATGTCAGTTAGGTACGTCTGCCCAAGACGTGAAAAAAAAGAAAAAAATCCTTTATAATGATCATCTACTGAGCAATTTCACCCAGAAAGACGTGATCACTATAAACGGTTTCCACTGTATTCACAAGGGATAGCACTCAAACTCTCCAAAACCAAGAAGATCATGCTTCTACCCCATACCCTACAGATGTGTAAATATAGAAACCATCCGGACAATTGGTAACTGCTAGCCAAAGGGGCATGGCTGGTAACAGGACACTGGAGACCGAAGGTGCATGCTGAACTGGGCATTCCTGGCTGGGTGGTTCTCGCCAGTGAGAATAGAGCTTGGGAACGGAAGCAGTGCATTATGGGGCGGAACCACCATATTGTGTGGAACCGAATCAAAACAAACTAGCATACTCAGTGGACTCAGACTAAATTCATTGTGCTGTGCGCTGTTTGGAATCATGCCTAAAGTTTATCAAAAAGAAAACTCTACAGAGAGAAGTTCCAACCCGAACTAAAGGAATGGTATATGGAGAAAATCTAAATCATCGGAAATGTGGATCCTTATGAAATCCCTAAAGAGAAATGGATTTGTGACTCCCCTCACGGTTCCTGATGGGTTTGGTTACCTAGTGTGTGGTGTGAGTGCCAATACCACCACACAATTTTCAAATTTGTTTCAATTTAATGGTTTAATCGTTGGCATCACAACCTTATTTTTAAGGTTCTTCCTGAATGCAGATTGACCTACGGAGTTCAGAATATGCTTGAAGTCTAGCCTCCCTCTTGTGTTAGCCTTTGGCCCACATCTATTGTGCTTGACGAGTCGGTGCCGACCCATGTCCTAAATCAGCCATAAAACACCCTCACAACAATTTGTTTCCTTATCCCTTGGTTACCTTGTTAGGCTTCCTTACCCACGAAAAGATTGGTTTTAATTAGGGCTGTCAAAATTGACGCGTTAACGCGGATTAATCCAGCGTCGTGATTAATCTGATTAAATATATTAACG
>JAODKM010000040.1:13366912-13379034 GCA_026780845.1 Petrocephalus sullivani | reverse complement strand
AATGCGTTAATATATTTAATCAGATTAATCACGACGCTGGATTAATCCACGTTAACGCGTCAATTTTGACAGCCCTAGTTTTAATATTTTTGGTGTGGCCCTCTGGGCTAGGGTTGAACGAACACCTGGAAGTTCGGGTTCGCTGGGTTTGGCCGAACTTTGCCGCAAAGTTCGAGTTTGGGACCGGAACTTGACCCCGAACCCCATTGAAATCAATGGGGACCCGAACTTTGGGGCACTAAAATGCCTCTTAAAAAGTCATACAAAAAGCTAGATGGCTGCAAAAGGAAGCAAAATGGGGGTAAGAGCAGGATAATTGCCCTGCAAACAAATGTGGATAGGGAACAGGGCTGCCACACGTCCCTTAAAATACAGAATCGTCCCATTTTTAACAATAAAATTATGCGTCCCGTTTTTACTCAATACGGGACACGATTTGTCCCGTTTTTCCGAGTTGCGATGAAGGTAGCATCATCCCGTCCACAGTTTGTATGATAACACTGTTGGATTGATTAGATTCATTGTCTTATTTATTTTAATAGGTTATGGCTGAGTTAAGAATGTTTATCCTGAAGATTAATTTGATTTGTTAAGTGTTATGCACCTTAAGTGAATGATTTCATATGTCGCCAAATTGTCCGTTGGTGATAAAGTACTTCAGATATTACGTTTGAATGGTAATACTTTCTTAAGACCGTGGTTTAAGTTTCAATTTACCACCACTGGTGCGTCTCTTGGCACATAGTGGTTGTGGCAATGCCCCACTATGGTAGGCGTCCTTTATTTTTCTGCATGAAATGTGACAACCCTAATGGCTAGGAATATTGCTATAGGTCACCCACAGAAATAACAGTCAGATTAATTCTTAAATTTCTTTGACAGGGGTGCAAAGCTGGTGTATAGCAACCACAAAAAAATCACTATAGGTCACCAACAGAATAAATAGCCAGATGAGATTCCTAACATTGTCCCTCACTTCCCTGCACTACTCAGAGCTGATGGGTGGTACTACACGTGATCCAGCTTTTATAGAGGCTGGGTCACATGATGCACCGGCCAATCACAGCCATGCCATTAGTAGGCATGGCTGTGATGGCTTCTAAGGGCACGCAGCTTAAAAGCTTGTTTATTGGCTTTCAACAAGCTTTATTAAACACCCGAACACCAAACTCGAACCTGAACTTTTACGGCAAAGTTCGGGTTTGGGTCCGGGTACCAAAAACTGTACAGTTCGGGTTCGCTCAACACTACTATGGGCCTGTCTTTTGACAGCATACCTCTAATTTTCTATCCAAAAAAATGGTAAAATGAACCTCAGGAGAATTATATAAATAAAGGTTGATACTGTATGTTACCTGATTATTACTGATGGGTATTAGAACACAACTCTTAGATATTTCGTTTTTTTATGTTTTTTAATTTTAATAATATAAACTGTAATAACCGATACCTAAATATTAATAACGTATTGCTAGGACAGACCTGACACCTTTCTTTTAGAATCATTTGGTCTAAGCGGGGTTGTGGCTGCAGCTGTGTGGGTTGATGTTAAGGCAGTGTTTGCTGGGGACATTTGCAGAAGCATTTTGATGACATCTGGTTGAAATTCTACAACCTTTTCCTTCTTAGAAACCTGCTCATCCATATTGCTATGCTTCTCTGTGTCCTCTGCCTCATTTTTAACAAAGATATAATCCAGAGCTTGGCTTATTGTAAATATTCTTCTCATTTTCACGTGCTGCAAATTGGAGTTGTGTACTCAGCAAGTCACCAAGTCTAAACTGAATTGGCCTGGGCAAGTCTGTCTGTCTCTGTTTTGTTTACTCAGGGGAACTGTGAAGTGATAAGCCCCTGACTAAAGCTCAGGGGATGGGAGAGGAGCTTGCAGTCAGTGGCCTGCTGCCTGACAGAGTTAGTGAGCTGACAATGTGTTTATGACTTCAGTTTGGGCACTAATTATTGTTTTATAATCTTATTTTGTAAACCGGGAGGCTACCGACCCTAACACCACAGATGCTTTAATCATAACCAGAGCATCTTATAATTTTGTGAATTTTTTTTTTCTTATTTTGTTTAAATAGAAGTTCCTGGCAAAGTAAAAAAGCCTTGATGCAATAAAAATTGTATTTGGTACTTTTATGCATTTAAAACTTAAAAATGGGTCGGTGCCGACCCTAGCACAAGAGGGAGGTAAGACATAAGCACCTTCTCCTGGCCTACATTTAACTCGTACACTCGCTTTGCCGACTCTCACTCTACTGACAGTCAATGTAATCAACTTTTAATTCATGTTTTAAAATCTATATCCATCCATCCATCCATCCATCCATCCATCCATTTTCCATAACCAATTATGCACAGCAGGCCTGCAGTGAGCCAAGAACTGAGGAAGCACAGAGCACAAAGTAGGGTGCTCCTGTGGACGGCATGTCATATCGGTTTATAATGCATCAGGAAAAGAACAGCCACACTAGCTGGGCATGAAGGCCTTTGTAAACATCCCAGTCCAATGCTAAATTAGGTGAGAACCTTAGAGTTTAAAAAGGAGGGCGAATATATGTGCATGTCCACTGATATCTATTTTAACCACGTTACAGTGCTGACATCCAAACCTATCTGGACAGTGTGACACTTGAATTATGGGAAAGTTTCATCTGGGGGACATCCAGCGGTGAGTGGCAGAAAGGTACACAGATTCAGATCCGGAGCTCGCGAGTTGGGAGCCAAAGTGCCACCAGCTGAGCGGGGGTGGGGTTGTCTAATATTTAGAGAGGAGTATGGGATACACTGTCCAGGGACAGAGTGGATATTCTCAGACCAAATATTAGCGGTTGCTGGTACAGATATTTTAAGGATAGTGAAATGAAGATGAAGTGAAGGCTGATTAATTGTCTTTGTTGACACACCCTAGCACACAGCACACAACAGCGAAATATGTCCTCTGCATTTAACCCATGTGACACAGCAGGGGGCAGCTACACGAGCGCCCGGGAAGCAGTGCATGGGGACGGTACCTTGCACAGAGTACCTCGGCGGTACTTGTGGGTCAGGGACTCGAACCGGCAACAGTCACATCCCTAACCATAAAAAGGCCCATTTGATAATTTTCCTCCAACAAAGCCACAAGTGCAGAAAGCTTTAGACGGCCATTTTGAGAAATTCCTTTTGAGAACCTTCTCATGATTAATTATTTGCCACATAATCCAGTATTAAGAATCTCCTGCTGTCATATTTAATAAAATTACTTTTTAAGCTCTTGCTCTAAATTATGATAATCTTGTATTTAGTCACCATATATTTTAATTTGAGATTTAGAACAGTTTGCCCAGGAAAGGGGTGGGTAGTTAAAGATGGAGGCTGTGTGTAAGTTAATGTAACTGTTCCCGTGCACTTCCAGTGCGACGGTCATCTCTGCATGAGTGCAGAGCAGCTGGATAGAGATCTCCTCGGGCCTCTGATTAATAAAACAACAGCAAATCTGCATTGTGTGAAGATGAGAAAGTCGGAGTCTCTCAGAGCAGGACAGCGACAAACATGTCTCAGTGTAGATTGGCACCTCCGAAAGAAATTCTCCATTTACATGTCTGCATGTAATTCTGCTGTGTTTAACGAAAATCCAATCAAAAACCCCGAATGACAACGTATATGTATCTAGGTATACCGTTTCAGTGGCAGAATCAGATTTGGTTGATCTACATTAAACTGCCTGTGATTTGGGCTGGGACCATATTTATCCATAGCCCACAGTTTAATGTAAAAACACTCTGCATGCATATGCACATCACTGTTCATAGAAACATATAAGTACATGTACATCCTTCGTGGCTTTATTTGGGCACTATAATTAATATAGGAATATTACTGACCCTGACTGGCATCGTCAGTTATGTAAAGTTATTCTGCAAACTAAAGTGACTCTTCTGAAAATTGCACAGGATTGCGTAAGGTCACATATTGCATCAGAAACAATAATGAAATAACCCTGTCCAGTTCACAGAAGGGGTTAAAATGACAGTTGGGCAGATCTGTGATTATATTCATGCAACATCTCGTGACTGTGCCATCATACTCTACACTGCAAATACCCCAAGCCATCGAGCAAATGAAATCGACCTCTGTTAGAGGACCGTTTATAGGGTTCAGGAGCACAGGTTCCCAGGCAGTACAGGGCACAAGGCCAGGGTACACCCTGCACAGGATACCAGACCATTGCAGGTTTCGCCTTAGGTACAGTATACATTATTATGAATGACCAATGGCCAATCAATGAATGCTGCTAGCAAGACCTTTTACCTTGTTTATTGTCCAAATCATTTACTGTTCAAATCCATGCTGTGCATTGTACTGTAACTGCTGCATGAGTCAGGGAAATTAATAAAGCCTCTTAGTCCAGTTGGATACTACTTCTATTCTGCAGAGGTTATCCTATTGTTCTGAAGGAGGCGATGCATCTATTTTCTGCAGTCTTACTGCTGGTATCTATGACATTGTCCTTCAATCAGTCTATTTTCTGGAAGTGCAAATGGATCATCGATTGAGTATTAAAAGGCATTTAAAAATACTGAATGTTATATGTTATGCATTTTTCCCCTTGTTTACGCTCCTTCTTTCCTTTGTTTGCTTAAAGAACAAAATGGAAAGGTGGAGCTTAGGGGTAGGTTTGCAGGGATTAAGGATTGCTTCATGCATCCCGGTCCTTTTTGTCTAGACATTGCCCCAGACCCAGCAGGGAAAGGGCTGTCCTGCCATTAACCTCCTTACTGACGGAAATGTTCAGCACGGTTCAGTTAGTGTAATAATGAGATTGCCTAATTATTTTGTGCGGCCCTCCCGTACCAGGGTGTAGAACCGCAGACAATAAATACAAATGATCAAGTTATGACTCGGCTGCAGGGCAAGTCCACAAGTAATGGGGTGGGGGGGCTGCAGATGAGGCACAAGTTATGCCTACCTGGTATTTGGATCTTCCACTTCAGCTGATAAACCCATAAAATTATCTGGTCATCTAATGACTGAATTGAGGATGCGTAGCGTGTTCATAGCTTTGCTTTGGACTTGTTTTTGCTTACAAAACTTTTGAAAAAGCACTCAGAAAAATTGCTCCTCGCCCTGCAGATATCCAATTTTGGGAAAAGATTCTGAGAAAAGCTTCATCTGCACAGTCGTAAATTTGTTTGTCGTGGTTTATGCATATATCGATTGAGTTTTATGTAAGGATTTTGACAGTCTATAAATTTTAATTTAGATAGTTTAGGAGAGTAAGTAAAACAAATGGGAAAAGCTCAAAAGTGTCTAGTGGAAGTTTAAAGTAATTTATTATTGAGGTCAAACTCTGATTAAGTAATTTTATTATATACATATTAATGACTGTGTAGAGTCAGAGAGAGAGGGGGGGAGAGACAGACAGACAGACAGATAAACTGACAGACAAAGACTTATTGAATTATTGGCACCCTTTATGAAAATCATGAAAGTCATACATATAAAGTAAACGATATACACAACAAGTCAAATATTCGGCTCATGTGTTTGATGGGAACTTTTTATTTGAACAATTTTCAAAAACAACAAACTTTATTGAATAGCATGTTTTTTTTTCTTGAAAAACACAGATTTCTAAACCTTTTCAGGATCCTTCGTAGTCTTAGGGCTGTGTTTGTGAGATGACCTCTTAAAATCTGACCACATGCTTACAAACAGATTCAAAACTGCAAGCTGAGATGGCCATTAAAAAAGACTTTGATTTTACATTCCATATAATTTCTGTGAGGTCCAGGGTCATTGTCTTATTTAAATCATTAAAATATTTTTAATCTAAGTCTCAACTTTAGGTGAGACACAACATGATTTTTGCTAAACTATCTTGGTACGTAGTGGAATTAATTAAATCTCTTGATCTCAGCTTGAGTCCTTAGACTGCTTACAACAAAATAGTCCTGAAGCATCAATGATCCACCTCCACTTTTCCTTGTGCGTGGTGTCTTTTGATGGCAAACATGCCAATATTGTGCATGTCCAGAGCAGGTTTTCTCTCTTCTGACCACAGTACACATTTGCAGTCATAGTTTCAATGATGCTTGGCAGGGTTCATGCACTGAAATGTGTGGGTTATGCTCAGGAAAAGCTTATTTTGCGCAACATTTTCAAAGGGCTTGTTGACTTGGAGGTTCGGTATAACAGTTGCCTTTGAAAACTGAGAAGCTCATACGTGCATTAAGCTTGTTCTTAATCTCATCCTGGCTTCTCTCTCCATCTTAATCACTGTGCATGGGGGGGAAATACAACTTGCAGCTGTTCCATGCTTTTGAAACTTGTTTGATTATTGACGTGAAGGTGCCTAGTGATATTAGTGTAACACAAAGACATCAGAAACCAGAGTTCCAAAGGCAGAGAGGACAGGTGCCAAAGGCAAGAGGCAGCAGTCATAGTCAGCATTGTTCACTTCACATGTTTTTGCTCATCTTTGTGTGTGTGTTTATGTATATAAACATAATAAAAATCAGTATGTAAATGAATATCAGTCATCTGATCTGTCGGTCTTTGGCTTTGGTTTTCTATGCACCCTAGGGACAGGGGTGGGTTTGAAAGGCAGTCGAACAAGCCTGGACCAACAAAAAGGGGCAATTTCATAACAATGGTCACTTTGTTTGGTTTTATTTAAGATATTCTTTTCAGTAATTTTGAAATGAAAATGTACCACTCAATTAAATGTTTTGTGTTACAACTGATTCTGTAATCCAAAAAATATATGGCTCCCAATTACATTTTATGTCCATTGTGTATAAAATCATTATGCTAGTGCAATCATTTATTTTTGCTCATGATGGGTGCCAATTTTGATAGACCTGCTTTTCAGTCTCCAATCTTCCAAGTCCACATGCTTTCCATCCATCTTAATAGCTAATCAGCTTCTAAGCTGCTGATCGAATTCATCCCACTTAGCACACAGTAAATATTGGTGTGTTCTGGAATTTCTGTTACCAGCTGAAATATAACATTAATACCACCAGAAAATATGGTCTAAAAGATGAACGGGACCCCAGTTGGTGTTTAGTCTTCTGCAAAGTAGCCTTGTGCAGGCTTTTTATTCTCTGGTGGACCGCAGTCAGGCCAGACACATCTGCCTTATGGTGATTAAATGCAGAAATGTATGACTTATAGAGGTCTGCTCCCTGTGTTGACATTCCTTCTCATGCCAAACTGCAGAGCTGCATTTCATACCATATTATGCCACCGAGTTGTTTGTTTGTGTTTCAAACAAGTTGATTTCTTTGTAACTGGATTTACATTTGCAAAAGATTAACTGTCTTTCAGATCTTAGATGTCCATAACATCTTCTCTGTTCCATGCTAAACTGCTGCCTTTCAGGTAATGCCTCAGTAGGACCATGGAACATATCAGACTGTTAGAGTATGTGTGCTGAATTTTATGTAAAGATGGAGCCTCAAATTCATCGCCTGTCCCAGCATGATATGTGATTGGGACTTTGATACTCTGAACAAAAATAGCTTTAGTGCTTTTTGGTCCCTGGCATGGATCTTGGTATTCTTCTCCCTGGGATAGGTTTCAGGCCCCATCCAGGGTGTACTGCAGCCCCAGGCTGCCTGGGAGAGGTGTCAGGCCCCATCCAGGGTGTACCGCAGCCCTGGGCTGTCTGGGAAAGGCGTTAGGCCCCATCAAGGGTGTACAGCAGTCCTGGGCTGCCTGGGATAGGCTTCAGGTCCCATCCAGGATGTACTGCAGCCCCAGGCTACCTGGGAGAGGTTTCAGCCCCCCCTGCATCCCTGTGCAGAGTCAGTGATTAGAAGATGGTTGGATTAGTGTTGCTTGCTGCAATACTGCATCAAACATTTTGCATAATTTCTTCCATCATTAAGATATTTTTGAGTTTTTTTAAGCTGGCAGTTGCTGAACTGAATTAAAACATGCCTAACACCATAAAAAGAAAGTTCTCATTATTAGCTTGGCTATATTATTTTGCAAAGTAACTTCACTGATTTATACACCCAGATGTTTCTATTTCAAATTGATGAAATTCAGTACAAACTCATATGGACTCATCATAACCTCACTCACAGGACACTCCAAGTCTACTCAAGGTAAACTCACAGAATACTCACAGTACACAGTACACAGTACTAGTTCCAGCTAGTCGCTCACTCCCAGTTAGGCCTACAGTATGAGGCACAGAGCTGGGTGGGGCTTGGTGCCATTGGCTTTGGAAGAACTGATGCGTCAGTGCTGTCACTCTATCTTCACACTGGAGTGCTGACGTTCAGGGACTCCATGCCTGTGCTCCCACCTGCCTCTCCCTCTTATTCATCTGCCATAGCCATATCTGCTGGAGCCTAGATACTGCACTCAACTCAACCTCTAGTCTCCCTCACTTTGGCTAATGCACTACAGTCGTCTCTCGCCACTTTGCGCTTTGACTTTTGCGGCTTCGCTCTATCTCAGTTTTTTCAAATACAGTACTGTGCTCATTAAAGTATATACAGTACTGTATATTCATTAAAAAGTTGATCAAGACAGTAAAAATGATCCTTGCCACTGACTGGCTTAGCCTCACGCAAGTTCATTTCTCTCATACACACTTCTACATTTCTACGTATCAAAAGCATCTTTGCTCTTGTAAGTGTTTGTGATTTCTGAGAACTTTTATCTAAGCCCCACGATGGCTTCTAAACGTGTTGCTTCTTCTAAGCCAGGGGTGTCCAACTCCATTCCTGGAGGGCTGGAGCCCTGCACATTTTTGGGTTTACCCTCATTTAACACACCTAATTCAACTCACAGCTCATTGTGCTAATTACCACACAGCTCTTCAGCGCAATTGTTTATGGTGTAACGGAAAAAACGAAACTACACAGGACACTGACCCTCCAGGACTGGAGCTTGACACGCCTAACCTTCTAATAAGTGGTGCTGAAGGTTTTAGAACAGGGGTGTCAAACTCCCTGTTCAGGTTTATTTACACCAGCATCACCACAAACACGTGAGTAACATTTTGCGCTGTAACCTTACGACAGCTACAACGTCACTATGCAATAGGAATTTTTCATTATAATCGTCATCACTGTGATCTAGCGATCACTGTTGTATACGTGGTTCTCAGTGACAGCACTCTCAAGGAAAACTCATAGTATACTAATAGTGCACTCAGGGGAAGCTTGGAATACCTAAAGTGAAATTTCCTGTTGCCTTACCAAAAAGGCATGTGATCTCAATGTGGTATCTTCTCAATAAGAGTGAGTGTATCGCCTCCTGGTGGTTTACCGAAAAGAGTGAGTTTGTGATTTGGTAAATTACCCAAAACAGTGTTTGTGATCTTCTGGTGGATTACCAAAGAGAGTGAGTATGTGATTTCTCATTGGCATACCAAAAGGACTGAAGATCTCCTGGTGACTTACCAAAGAGACTGCATGATCTTCTGGACCCAAAGGCCATCTTACCAAAGATGGTCTGGTAGATTTCCAAAGAGAGTGAGTGCACAATCTCCTGGTGGATTACCGAAGACAGTGAGTGTGCAGTCTCGTGGTGGATTACCAAATAGAGTGAGTGTGCAGTCTCGTGGTGACTTACCCAGAAATCCATTTCTCAGCTAAATACAGCAATGAAGGCACATTTCACAGCTGAAGTTAATGCCTTTCCTCATTGGGGCGCTTTGATAAATTGCTGCGTTTTGCTATAGTTCGGAGAAGGCTGTCTGATCAGCTATGTTCGTCTGACAGGTCATGATATACACTGTGGTTTTAAACCATTTTCATAATTGCAATGCCAGTATGCTGAATTCTATAAATTCATGGTGGAGGAACAAGTAATAGGCAATAGTAACAGTCAATATCGCTTATGTATTTCATTCCATAGTCTGGACCATTTGTCAGTTTTTAATTTAGATTAAAAATATTTTCAGAATATTGAATATTTTAGAGGTTAATATGTAATCATGAATTGTCTCTTTCTCTCTGTAACAGCATATTTAGAATGCTGGTTAATTTGTGGTCTTATGATCTGTGTATTATGTAACTATATAATTTGTTAATTCAATTCAATTCAATTCAATTGATTTTTATATAGCGCCCATCACAACAGAGTTGTCCCAGGGCACTTTACATGGATGTATTAGAATACACTGCTATATGCAAGACAAAACAGAGTGGAACAGAGAAAATAAAATACATAGAATGAAAGAAAGACAGAAGACAAAAAAAGAAAAGAAAGAAAAAGCCAATTGACAACGGAGGAGAGGAACCAAAAACTCTGGGGGTCTAAAGTCAACTGGCTAACATTACAGAAAATACAGTGATGTTAATATGACATCATGCACTCTGCCCATTCAATTAAGGCTAATAACGCTCAAAAGGGGGCTGTCAGTGAGTCTTGGGCACCCATGTGTATCAGTGAGCCTTGGGAACCCATGTGTATCAGTGAGCCTTTGCTCCCCATGTGTATCAGTGAGCCTTGGGCACCCATGTGTATCAGTGAGCCTTTGCTCCCCATGTGTATCAGTGAGCCTTCGCTCCCCATGTGTATCAGTGAGCCTTGGGAACCCATGTGTATCAGTGAGCCTTGGGCACCCATGCGTATCAGTGAGCCTTGGGCGCCCATGTGTATCAGTGAGCCTTTGCTCCCCATGTGTATCAGTGAGCCTTGGGAACCCATGTGTATCAGTGAGCCTTTGCTCCCCATGTGTTTCAGTGAGCCTTGGGAACCCATGTGTATCAGTGAGCCTTTGCTCCCCGTGTGTATCAGTGAGCCTTGGGCACCCATGTGTTTCAGTGAGCCTTGGGCACCCATGTGTATCAGTGAGCCTTTGCTCCCCATGTGTATCAGTGAGCCTTCGCTCCCCATGTGTATCAGTGAGCCTTGGGAACCCATGTGTATCAGTGAGCCTTGGGCACCCATGCGTATCAGTGAGCCTTGGGCACCCATGTGTATCAGTGAGCCTTTGCTCCCCGTGTTTATCAATGAGCCTTGGGCACCCATGTGTGTCAGTGAGCCTTCGCTCCCCATGTGTATCAGTGAGCCTTGGGCGCCCATGTGTTTCAGTGAGCCTTCGCTCCCCATGTGTATCAGTGAGCCTTGGGCACCCATGTGTGTCAGTGAGCCTTGGGCACCCATGTGTGTCAGTGAGCCTTCGCTCCTCATGTGTATCAGTGAGCCCTGGGCACCCATGTGTATCACTGTGCCTTTGCTCCCCGTGTGTATCAGTGAGCCTTGGGCACCCATGTGTGTCAGTGAGCCATCGCTCCCCATGTGTATCAGTGAGCCTTGGGCGCCTATGACCCCATTGCCAGGTCACTAATTGGCCCTCCTTGGACTACCTTTGATAGGTACTGATCACTGCATACTGGGAACATCATTTTGAAGATGCTGGCCTAGCCATTGCAACTTGGCCCTTGTCAAAGTCACTCAGATCCTTACGCTTGCCCATTTTTTCAGCTTATAATACTAAATAACTGTTCACGTGTCTAATATATAATGTCACCCTTGAAAGGTGGGTTTGTAATAAGATAATCAATGTTATTCACTTCAGTTGCCAGTGGCTTTAATGTCTTAGTCAGTGGTTTTAATACCCTTTATAAAAAATACAATCTTTAGCCTATCATACATTCTTCCTTGCCTCTAACTATTGACTTAATAAAAGGTGGTATCTGGAAATCAGAGGGTTATGTGCAGTAAAGCTAATTTATATGATATATTACCTGTATCTTGGTTAATATTAAGACATGCTAACACTTGCAATGCTGAAAATCCTTTCAATATTTTAACAATCAAATCTTGATTACTTAAAAATATTCATTCATTTAAAAGTAATTTATTCACGGTTCTTGTACAGTCCCTTTGGCACGTTTTATGGAATCTGAGTATGTTTGTACATCGGTGGTGTTATTTGCTCCTTTATTTCAGGGTGGCCTCACACAATTCAAGGTTTTCACAGAGTTTCACATTAATAATAAAAAAGAAGCCTGTTATGTTTTAAAAATGCCTTTACATGTGGCCCTCAGGACAGAAGACTGGGAAGGACATGTAGGAGAATGGTAGGTTATTTTACAAAAAGCAAAAAGTATTGTGGTCTTTTCATGATGAGGAGCCAAACATGGCCTTGGGGACTGGGGGGTGGC